>PVKA01032469.1:0-25286 GCA_004027165.1 Ctenomys sociabilis
TTTTTGAGACAGGGTCTCGCTATGCAGTTCAGGCTGGCTTTAAGCTCACTTTGTAGCTCAGGCTGGTCTCGAACTCACAACAATCCTCCTGCCTCAGCCTCCCGAGTGCTGGGATTACAGGCCTGCGCCACCACGCCCGGCGATAAGTTTTGGCTTTTTTTGAGGTACTGGAGATTGAACTCAGGACCTTGAGCTTGCCAGGCAAGTTCTTATTCTACTGAGCTATCTCCCAGGCCCAAACACTACATTTTATAGCTCATTAATCTGTAGTTGGTCCTAATCTTTCCTGACACAGCCAGCTATGTAACTAGAACCAAGTTGCCTACCCCTCCCAACAGAGTTTATACCACCACCACCATGAGAGGACTATGTGTTTTCCCTGAGAGAAGCATAAGCAAAAAGTCACTGATAGCTACCCAAGCAGAACCTCCCTTTCCATTTTGGAAGAGTTTGCCTGAACTGCATAGCCAGTCAGCACTTATAAGACCACGTGTCTCCTTCTGTAAATCACTTGTAATCCCCCATCCTTCCCTCACATATCGCTTTCCACAGTCTCTTGGGCTCTGTAAGCCCTCCCTGCCCTAGACTCAAAACACCAACTATTATTTTTCTTGTTTTTTTTTTTTTTTTTTTTGCAGAACCAGGGATTGAACTCAGGCCCTTGCACTTGCCAGGGAAGCACTTTGTTCCACTGAGCCGTCTCCCCAGCCCAACTGAGTTATTTTTTATTTTGAGACAGGTTCTCACTCAGTTGCCTAAGGGCTCAAACTCCATCTTCCTGCCTCAACTTTCCACATAGCTGGGATCCCATGCATCCATGCCTGGCTCACAGAGCTTTTCTATCCAAAGAAAGACCTGCTTAGCTATAATCCAAGCATTTATTATCAAGGTTTGCTTGGTGCATGATAGGTATTGCTTGAGGGATAACACAGAAGTTTGAAACATTTTTGCTGTCCTTCAAGTCTTTTTGTATTTGTTTTCCTCCTTTTGAAACAGGGTTTCACTATGTAGTTCAGGCTGGCCTTGAGGTTTTTTGTATTGCAGTTAGGCTGCAATAGAAACTCACAGCCATTCTCTTGCCTCAGCCTCCTGAGTCCTGGCTAATGTTAGAGTTCTGGGCACACCATAAGTGGGCTGCAACACACTAAGATGTTAGTGAGTTAGATATGTTCAGTTGCCTTTTTACTTGAGCTGTTTTCTACTTATGGATTTATCAGGATGTAACCAAGTCATAAGTTGAGGGTCCCTGTAATTGGGAAGGTGACTAAAATATGTGAAAAAATTAGGCACATTGAATATGGTAGCACATGCCTGTAATCCCAGCACTTGGGAGGCTGAGGCAGGAGGCTGGCCATTTGAGGCCAGCTTGGGTTTATGCAAGACCCTGTCTCAAAAAAAAAAAAGAAGGAGTATAATATAAAATAATCATTATGATACTGAAATGACAAGATTATTTCCATGTCAAGCCGGGCATGGTGGCGCATGCCTGTAAACCTAGCACTCGGGAGGCTGAGGCAGGAGGATTGTTGTGAGTTCAAGACCAGCCTGAGCTACAAAGTGTGCTTAAGGCCAGCCTGAACTGCATAATGAGACCCTGTCTCAAAAAGACAAAAAAAAGAAAAATAAAAAAAAGATTATTTCCATGTCAAACGAAAAATTGAAAAAAGTTTATTAACGAAGCTGGCCATTGGATCCCTCCTGGGTTACAGATCTTCCATGTCCAGTGGCATTCCAATCTGCTTCCCTGATCCTAACAGATCAGAAACACATCTGGCCTTCTTCTTTGTTTCATCTCTACTTAAATAGCTTTTTGGTTTCCATGGCAATCACAATGGAATGCCATGGCTGATACAAGTCACGTGATTCTTCTTTGTAATTCTGTTTTTTCTTTCTTTCTTTCTTTCTTCCCTTATTTCTTTTATGTTTATAACCTTTTTGGGGCTGGCTTAGCCCTCCCTGAGGGGAGGAGCTGGTTGGGCATTGGTGCCAGGAATTGAACCGTGGTCCCTGTGTTTGCCTAAGCTTGCCTTAAGCAAGCACTTTAGACTGCTGAACTATCTTACCGGCTCTTTTCATAGTATCTTATTAAGATAAGATACTATGGGAAGGGCTGGGCATGGTGGCACAGGCCTGTAATCCCAGCACTTGGGAGGCTGAGGCAGGAGGATTGTTGTGAGTTCGAGACCAGCCTGAGCTACAAAGTGAGCTTAAGGCCAGCCTGAACTGCATAGTGAGACCCTGTCTCAAAAAGACAAAAAAAAAAAAAAAAAAGGTGGGAAGGAGTGAAAGAGTTAAATCTTAATAGGGTGGATTGAAGGCTAAACTAGAGCTTCTTTTGCTAGGATAAAATTAACACAATTGAGAGCCACCATCTCCTACAATACTGTACATGGTCCGGACTCAGACCTGTGTAGAAATAGAGAATTGGACACAGTACTCCAGAGGAGATGGAGCCAGAGGAGAACACTTACTTGTGGGAATAGGGATAGACTTTAGGGGTTGCTTATATATTGGTATGCTGCTTTATACAAACAGTTTGTTATGATTTATGTTTCAATGTCCCCCCAAAGCCTCATGCAGTCCTGGTGTGGGCAGGCTTTTTCAAAGGTGGCTGAATCTAGAATGTATGAGTGATTCCTAGTGCAATGCTAGGATTAAGGCTAGGTGATTGCTGGATCCATATACTGCTTGGATTGGCACCTCCTTAATCCCAGCAGTCTAGGTCGGATAAAAAGGGACAGATTAAGGGCCAGGGAGATTGCTTACTGGAATAAGTGCCTCCTTGGCAAGCACAAGGACCTGAGATCAATCCCTGGTTCTGCAAAACAAAAGGGGGGGGAGGTAGTTTCCCTACTTTGCCTTGCTGTTTTGCTATTTTTTGCCACTATGTTTTTGTTATTGTTCTTTTTTTTTTTTTTTTTTTTTTTATGGGACCAGGGATTGAACTCTCAGGCCCTTGTGCTTGCCAGGCGAGTGCTTATTCTACTGAACTGTATCCTTGGCTCTTCTGCCACTGTGAGCTGCTGCCCTCTGTCATGTTTTGCCTGCCTTGAAATCAGCTAAGTGTGGACTGAGACCTCTACAAACTGAGAGCTAAATAATTTTGGATATTTTCTCTCAGCAATTAGTGAAAAGTAAGGCACAGTTTTATTTATCTGTTTGCAGGGAATTGAATTCAGGACCTTGTGCTTGCCAGGCAGGCGCTTGCGCTGCTGAGCTGTATCCCTAGCCCATAAGATACAGTTTGAAGAGATAGCTCTCACCTCCTTTTCCATATTGTAAAACATTTTGTGCTTCCTCCAGACGTTAAGATGAGTGTCTAGTAAAGAGAAGAACAGGACTTGGGGATTTAATATATTTTATAAGAACTAAAAATGAATCTTAGTTTTCCTTATAATCCCCGTGCCTAATACAGTGCCTGATAAGCAGTAGGGACACTGGACCTGTTAAATGGGAAATGAATGCCACACTATTGATCTTTATTACTTTTACTAAGGAAAGTAATAGGTTTCTAGTGTCTCTCCATTCAGTGGTAGTATCAGAGTAATTATTGTTGTTTGGGTTTGGTTTGGTCTGGTCTGGTCTGGTTTGGTTTATTTGAGGTGTAATATTGCCATAGTACCCAAGCTGGCTTTAATCTGTGGTCCTCCTGCCTCAGTCTCCCACGGAGTCAAGATAGCAGATATGTATCACAGAATCTGGAAGAGATTACAAGGGTTTTGGTGTATGTTTACTTGTCTGCAGTCCTGAAGATCAAACCAAAAGCCTCACTTGCGCTAGACAAGTGCTCTACCGCTGAGCTACATTTCCAGCCTTGCTTTTCTTTTGAAGCACGAAGGGTCCCATCCAGGGCCTCACACGTGCTAGGCAATCTTACCACCGAGCTATAGCCCTAGAGTAATTTTTAAATCTGAGTCAGCTCTACTTATGATTTTAAATCTCAAAAGACTTCAGTGAACCATTACCCACTGAATGTGGTCCCTGTTTCTGAGCATTCCTCTGTGCTCTTGTGTTGATATACACGGTACACTAATTTAACTAGGCTGCTTGCCCTCCCTGCTTTTTTATAGCTCTATGCTTTTGTCAGCATTGTGTCTTCTATGTACCCTGCACCTGTCAGAATCTTCCTGCTTCAGAAATGAGGTGTCAATGCCAATTCCTCCATAAAGCTTTCTGTCACCCCTCCTCCTCTCTAAAGTCATCTTCCACCTGAATTCTTTAGTACTTTGTAGTATGACATTTTCATATTCTAATAAGTGGTGAGTCCTGAGCAAAGATTTACTGTAATTTCCTCTGCTGCTACCAACTTTTTTTTTTTGGACCAGGGATTGAACTCAGTACCTTGCACTTACTAGGGAGGCACTGTGCCACTGAGCTACTCCCTGACATACCAATTATTGCATTGGCTACATATAAATTATATAGACCAAAAGTTATCTTTTAGTATTTTAGTTTCAATTAAACTGGTTAAAACAACTGTCAAAATTCTTCCTCTGCAGTGACCTACAAACACATTCATTTGAGAAAATATATAGGCAGTGTATTATTCATGGAACTGAATTTAGGAATATTTTTTTTCTTTTCAGGATGCCACCTAGCTTTTTCACCCTTTTTTTTAGTGTATATTGGTTATACATATTAAGGGGATCCATTTTAGCAGATTTGTGCCTGCACATGATATACTTTAGTTGTTTTCATACCCTGAACCTCCTGCCCTGGGTACCCCCTGGTGACACTGACCAGTCTTTGTGTGACTGTCCTCCTCTTCTAGGGCACTGTCTTCAGTCTGGAGTTGGAGGAGGAGGAGTACCCTGGCATTGCTGCAGAAGACAGCAATGACATTTACATTCTGCCCAGTGACAACTCCGGACAGGTCAGCCCCCCAGAATCTCCAACTGTGACGACCTCTTGGCAGTCAGAGAGCCTGCCTGTTTCCCTGTCAGCGAGCCAGAGCTGGCACACAGAGAGCCTCCCAGTGTCTCTGGGCCCCGAGTCCTGGCAGCAGATCGCAATGGATCCCGAAGAAGTCAAAAGCTTGGATAGCAATGGAGCTGGAGAGAAGAGCGAGAACAACTCTTCCAACTCTGATATTGTGCATGTGGAAAAAGAAGAGATTCCCGAGGGTGCGGAGGAGGTGGCTGGGGCTGCAGCCTTGCCAGCCAGGGAGCTGAGAGCAGTGTTGCCTGGGGCCCCCACTCCCTTGCTTCCACATGCCACTGCCACTTTGTCACAGACCACAGAACCTGACACGGAGGTGATCTCGATGGAGGAAACCAGCCCTGCCACATCTCTGTTCGTAGAGCTTGGAGAAGAAGAGGTGAGAGCAGCAGCCATGGAGCCTCAGGGAGTGCATGAGGGGGTGACCCCTGCACCACCGAGGGCACAGGAGGCCCCTGGCAGGATGGAAAGGCCCAGTGGGGAGGCGCCCCCTGCCCGGGAGGTGCAGGCCTTCCCCTCGCCTGAGGGCAAGTCTATACTGCTGTTCGGAGGTGCTGCCGCCGTGGCCCTCCTGGCAGTGGCATTTGGGGTCGCACTGGCTCTGAGAAGAAAGTAATGGCTTTTTCAGAAGACATTGAAGATGTAAAGGTCTAAGGTTTTAGTTGTATTAGCTGGAATTTGAACTGCCAGCAGCTGATTGAACGTTTGTGGAACACTAAGAGAACTGAGATGTCTGCTCAACACGGCAGTGGCCTGACCCACGCAGAGGGCTGGAGTGGACGGAGTGTGGTTGCTGCCCTTCCCAGGGCCTTGGTTCGCGCTGCATCCGGATCTTCGCTATAGTACTCCCTCTAGAACAGGGTGTCTTGGCATTTCGATGATCCCCTTAGGCCATCCTATGCCCTGGAGGATGTCAGCGACAGCCCTGGCCTCTGTCTTTTAGATGCTAGAGTACCCATCTCCCAGAGAGAAAGCCAAAAGTGTCACAGACATTGCCAAATGTCCCCCTGTGGAGGTCCACTGTTTTAGAGGGAGAGGGTGACTTTAAAAAATGTGGTAGACATTCCCAGACTTAGTTGGGAAATTTCATCTGCCCTGGTAAACGGCCCCTGTTCTGCAGCCGCTCCCCCACCCATCCTGTAGTGAGGGCGCTGTCCTCATGTTGCACCACCTCAGGTTCCAGGCCGCTATTCTTCTGCCCCTGGTCCCCTCTGGGCTGTGGGGAGAGCTCGCCCGGCGAACATCTCCACACCTGAGGAGCTCCAGGCTTCCTATAGCTCCACTTTGTGGAGATGCTGCCTTTAGGAAGCCTGAAAGAATTGTGTATATGGTGACGAGAAAACAGGACCTAGGGCTCCCTAGGCTGCACATTCCTGGCTGAAGAGATGTCTGTGTTCCTTAGAGGCAGGAGGGTACCTGATGGGCCTGTGGGGCTCCTCGAGCCCTCTTGGTCACGGTCATCCCCTTGCCTCCAGGGACCTGTCAGCAGCACCAGGGCTCATGTGCTGCTGTCTAACCAGGTTAGTGCTTTCTTTTCTTATCAGGCCTATCCTAGGACTGGTCGCCCAGTTCTCGGGTCTTTTACTACATGGTGAGGATTGTTGTCCTCGGACTTACAGATTGAATTTGATCACAATATATTAATTGTGTTGTCATTAAAATAAAATGATAAATATTTTATCAGTTAGTCCCAAACATCACTGAAATTTAAAGTGAAAATACTTTATAGTAAGAAAGCTTGAACTTCAAGTGTTAGGCTTCCAGGAGGCCCCGTTTGATCCTTGCCGTAGAGGCCTGGAGGCCTCTTCCATCAGGTGTGGCGCAGCACACATGCCGGAGCCGGCAGCTGGGGCCTGGCCAGTGTGCTAGCGAAGGGGCAGCATGGGTGTCTCCTCTGCACTCTTGCCATCCCTCAACGAGGGCTAGCACCCTGTCCTTTTGTGCCCAAAGCTAGATAAGTCATCTCAGATTTACCTTAGGTAACAAATTAATTTTTAGATCCTGCGATTTATAATAAAAATACTTTACCTACCCTGATCACCAGGACCTGATGTTCGAATGTGCTTTCTTTTTGAAATTTATTTTTTAAAATAAATCTCCCTAAAGCAATACTTCTAAAACCTTTAAAAAGAGGTCCAGGTGTGCAATTGTGTCCTATCATCCATCCTATCTTTTTCTGTACACCATTTGCAAGCGATACAGTGCTGCTCTGTTCACCAACACATTTGTTTGCAAACAATCATTTGGCAGAATTTTGCTTTTTTTTTTTTTTTAAATTCTGCCTCAGAAAGCCGGGCGTGGTGGCGCAGGCCTGTAATCCCAGCACTTGGGAGGCTGAGGCAGGAGGATTGTTGTGAGTTCGAGACCAGCTTGAGCTATGAAGTGAGCTTAAGGCCAGCCTGAACTGCACAGTGAGACCCTGTCTCAAAAAGACAAAAAAAAAACAAAAAAAAAAAAAACAAATTCTGCCTCAGAGGACAAACAGAACTGCAGGCATCTTTCCCATCTTTTCCAAAATGAGAAAAATGAAGCTCGCCAACCAGGGCGCCTCTGTTTCTAAAGGGCTGGGTGTGCCTGTTGCTTTGGCTGTAGGGGAGGGGAGCAGGGGTGAGGGAAGTAACTGTGCCCCTCTGTGGGTTCTGCAGATGCCTGTATTAGTCTGCAATCTATGTAGATCTGTATATGTGTAGGGTAAATTCTATTTTTTAAAAAAATATTTGGTACAGGGTCTTGCTACATAGTTCAGACTTGTAGTGATCCTCCTGTCTCAGCCTCCTCAGTGCTGGGACTACAGGTGTGCCTGGTTTGGGGGGCCAGTGTGGCCCACCCAGGGTTCTGGGGCCAGGCCAACATGTGGGGATGGAACTTGGGTCCTTGTGCTTGCCAGGCAGGCTCTTAGACCGCTGAGCCATCTCTCCAGCCTCTCTTGATTTAAAAAAAATTTTTTTTTTTCATGATGAAATATTTTCCTTGAAGTATTACTCTGGGTCCTCACAACTATTGGCTGAGCACATATAAGTGCTAACAGAAGCTTGGTTTTTTGAGCTAAGAGCCAACAGAAGTGTGGCTTAGGATACTTTGAGTCTATATTCTCTACCAATCAAAAATAGGGAAGCTGGGCGTGGTGGCGCATACCTTTAATCCCAGCACTCCGGAGGCTGAGGCAGGAGGATTGTTGTGAGTTCAAGACCAGCTGGCAATTGCTGCTGCTCTTTTACTTTTCCCGCCTATTGAACATTAACCTAAAGTACTTCGGACAAGTATATTTTTTGGGTGGTGGTAAATACTCTGCTCTGTGCACTTTCCTGATAGGCTTTGTCAGTGCCCCTATTCTTTCTCTTTTCTATCTTCTTGGGTACAGGGAATTGAACTCAGGACCTTATGCTTGCCACACAGGCACTAGTGCTGCTGAGCTATTTCCTTAGCTCCTCTTTTTCTCTACTTCTTTTATCTCCTGGCAGAAGGATGAATGGCCATAAGGGTTGCTGCTTACTGCAGCTCCTGGGTTTCATTAAAAATATTTCAAGTCTCCTTTTTTTTAAGGGCTGGTAGTAGGAGGCCCTTCCTTATCTGCCGACTTACAGAATATCTAAGTCTAGGTACACCCAATTTAGAGAATGGTGGTATCAGAATTAAGATCACCCCACTTGACACCCCTGTTCTCTGTGAACTGTACAGGGAAAGTCATGTTCTGTAGAGGGTTTGTTTCCAGTTAGGGCCCCTAGCGCCTTGTCCATTTTCAGTATATATATGCTCTACCATGAGCAGCACCTCAGCCCTCTGTAGGACTCTGCTTAATGTGATTTTTTTTATTACTTGGCATAGAGCTAGTAAGGGTTTCCTTAGAAAAAAACAGGGGTGGAAGGCTGTCAGCAACACCACTGTGACCTGTGCTGGGCGCCTCTGCCCACAGCACCGGGCTTCTGCTGCCGGTGCGCTGCACCATCGCAGCAAATGCACCTACTGTCCAGATTTGGTTGTCTCGGGGCGTAGCTATTGCTGATGGTCTCAGCTCTGTGCCACTTCCACCTAGTGACGCAGAGGCAATGTGACCTTTTTCTCTAAAGGTGTGACACCTGAAAGATTTTGTACAGAGGAATTTTAATTTCATGGATTCTCTTAGCGTGTAGCGGGCATGTTTTTAGCAAGAAGGTCTGTAGCTCACCCAGGGCCGGGGCTGGGGCTGGGGCTGGGCGGAGACCATCTGTCCACCCCACACCCCCACAGGCGCTCTGCTTGCTGTCCATGCCGTGTTCCACTACGGAAAAATAAGGTGGTGGCGGGGACTTCTAATGGCCCCTGTGGCTGCCTCCCGCCCTGCTGAATGCCATGCTTGGCGTTGCAAGCAACTGCTCACTGGCTCGCTTGCTGAGGGCTGGTTTTGCTTGTAAACAAGGTTATGTGACCTGACACATGGAGATCAAGTGTCTAGGGGAGGCAGGTGGAAGCCGATCCCATCTCTGCTGCCAAAGCTAGGAGCCTGGGTGGGGTGTGAGGCTGGTGCAGAGCACTGGTAGACGGTAGTCATTGCCTGGCTGCTTGCTGCACAGGTCCCCAATTCAGCACTCACCGGTCTCATCTTGCTCACCTGGCAGATGACTCCAGTGAAAAGCCTTACCTGCCTGCCCTAGGGGCTATAGACTAAGCTCCAGGGCACACGACAGCATCCTGTAGTTACTCATGTAATGAAAGTGCGACGTCCGGCAACTCCAGATACAGGGCACCAACAGGGTGCGTCTTCCCCTTCACACAGGATCCTTACCCTCAGCCGGGCTGGCTGTGTTCCCTCCCTCCCAGACCTTCAGGGTCTCTCCCATTTTCTGTTTACATCCCAGGAGCCCTCGCCAGACAGTGCTTCAGGGATGCTCAGGTAGGAACTGTTCTCAGGGTTAAAAGCAGCAGCTGGCGCAGGTGAATCCTACTCTCACCTCTGCAGGACCTGTTGTTGCACTGCTGCCTGCTTCAGGGGCTGCTCTTGCACCACCAGAAGAAACGGGTCACCGAATGGACTATGTGGACAGAAGTCACTGTTCTGGTGCTGCCACTCCTCCTCCAGGAAAGGACACTGAGAGCCGTCGTCCTCCTTGTGAAGGGCCCTCCCCGGCCACGTGAAGTGCACTGTGTACACAGGTCGCTTGCTAGCACCAAAAAGAAAGGATTTATTTTTTCTTACGCCCATTTTTTTCCTATTGTGCTCTTCTATTCCTCTCATCTTTTTTTTCCCAGTAAAAGTGCCTCTAACTCATCGCTTTTTGAAATGTAATTTCTTGCATTAAAAATTGGTACATTTTGCATATTTAGCATTCATCACAGGGAGTTTGTACCCATGTGTGATACAGCTTACTCTTTTCCTGTTCCCCTGCCCTCTTCGCTGGATTCTTAGGGTGGTTCTAATGCTCCCCCCAGATGCAGTGCTCATTTTGGTAATTAACATAAGCAGCTGACTTCCTCAGCAGCTGCAGCAGCTGCAGGTTCCCTGCTCACAGAGCTCTGACTCATGAGCCTGACCTACTCCAATTACTCCCTCCTGCTGTCGGCCTCCTGGCCAGTCTACTTTTCTTCAGAGAAAGGAATAAACTTCGTCTGTGAACTGCTTTGTGGAAGGAGGAACTTGTTGGGGAGAATACATTGGAAGTGGCAATAAAATAAGAGCTGAAGGGGGGCTGGGGAGATGGCTCAGTGGAATAAGTGCTTCCTTGGCAAGTGCAGAGGCCTGTGTTCATTCCCAGGTTCCACCCCCCCAAAGAAAGAGAGTTGAAGAGAACTGAAAACTTTGCTCATGTGGCAGTTTTATGCTCAGTTTAGGTAAGATTACTTCAGACAAGTAATCTTGCAGTCTTTGTGAATACATGGTGTAACTGAAAACACAAATGTTTTAAAAAATCACAGAAAGATGTACTGCCATTAACCCTTTCAAAATACTCACACTTCAAAAGTATATCCCATTGTTCCTACCACTTTCTGAAGCAGTTCTGATTTCCTAAATTGTGGTGTCATGGTTGCCTCAGTGTCTTTTTTTTTTTTTTTTTTTTTTTTTTTTTTTTTTTTTTTTTTTTTTTGAGGCAGGATCTCACTGTAGTTCAAGGCCCGTCTGGAACTGAGCGTTGCCCAGGCCTTGAACTCAGCGATTCTCCTGCCTCAGCCTCCCAAGTGCTGGGATTGCAGGTGAGTGCACCATGCCTGTGTGCCTCAATATGTTGAACGGATTCACACCCTTCTCGGTCATCTTGACTTTGAGGAAACGCTGGAAGTCACACAGGGCCAGATGTGGCACAGTAGATGATGCGGATGCAGCACTTTCTGTGAGCCAGCTTTCCATTGGATGGCTCTGGGCAGCGGCAGCCACCGTATTTTTAATTGAACATCTTTTCATTTTTTTAGTCCATGTTTGCAGCACACACAGATTACATTCATTGTCATGGAAAGTTGTTGCACATGTACACTACATCTTACTTTGATTGTATTATTTAGTCACTTTTTTTTTTTTTTTTTTTTTTTTTTTTTTTTTTTTTTTTTTTTTTTTTTGTCTTTTTGAGATAGGGACCCACTATGCAATTCAAGCTGGCCTTAAGCTCACTTCGTAGCTCAGGCTGGTCTCGAACTCACAACAATCCTCCTGCCTCAGCCTCCCGAGTGCTGGGATTACAGGCCTGCACCACCACGCCCGGCTAGTCGCATTTTTTAATAAAAAGACACTCATGTTTCCAGAACTGCTTTTTTTTTTTGGTCTTTTTGAAACAGGGTCTCTGTAGTTCGCAGGCTGGCTTTGATCTCACTTTGTAGCCCCAGCTGGGGTCTAGAACTCGCAATGATCCTCCTGCCTCAGCCTCCCGAGTGTTGCAATTGCAGGTTTGTGCCACCACATTCGGCTTATCAGAACTGCTTCAGAAAGTGGCAAAAATGATGGGGTGAATGTGTTTAAAGCAAGGTATATTTTGAGGAAAATTAATAGCAATGTATCTTTTAGCATAATAACTTTAAAAAAATAAATATACAGCAAGTTAAGTATTTTGGTCACACCTTGAACATACATTTTTTGGTACTGGGAATCAAACTCAGGATCCTGTGCTGCAGGCAGTTGCTGTGCTGCTAAGCTATCTCCCTGGCTTGAACATGCATGCTTTCACTCCAGGTTCTGAAACATGATCGTAATATTTTTTTTTTTTTTTCTTTTTGGCGGAACCGGGGATTGAACTCATACGCTTGTGCTTGCCAGGGAAGCACTTATTCCACTGAGCCATCTCCCCAGCCCAACATGATCGTAATATTTGCGTGATACTCCAGTCAGCACAGCTGGAAATGAAGTTGTTGGCAAATAAAATCAGCATGAGGGCTGAGCGCCTTCCGGGGAACCCTGCACAGTCCTGAGATGGGAGGCTGGGAAAGGCCTGCCCCGAGTTCTCCAGACCGCCCAGAAGGCCTGCAGACAGCAGCTGACAAGAGATTCTATCATTTTTAAGAATTTTTGGGGCCAGTGAGATAGCTCAGTAGAATAAGTGCTTGCCTGGCAAGTGCAAGGGCCTGAGTTCAATCCCTGGTTCCACAAAAAAAAAAAAAGAATTTTTATCATTTAAAACAATTCAAATGTTTTAAAAAAGAGTGAAAGACATTCTCTAAAAAAAAAATTTTTTTTCTTGGAACTGGGGATTGAACTCAGACCCTTGTACTTGCCAGGGAAGCGCTTATTCCATCTCCACGGCCCCGACATTCTCTAAATTAAAGTTACATTCACATACAGGGTCAAATCACCACAGCAAGGCCCCGCTGTCCAGGACACACCATGTCATGACTAGAGCCTGCTCAACATGAGAGCATCTGGGTCTGACACAGTGAAGTAGTTTCATTTTAGCACAGGACAGGGGTGATAATCTTGATTTCCAATCCAGAAAATATATCAAACCTTGTCTGGAAAAATTTAAAGTAGCAGCCTACTGCATTTGTTTAAGCAAGCAGCAGAAGGTAATGTTGCTGTAAATGATTAGAAGTATTGTAAGAGACAGTCTGGGTTCACTTGCTGTTTGAAATCTCTTTTCCATCAATGTAGATTTGACTGCTTTGAATTTCCTTTGGAAGTATCTCCCTGTGAGCGTGTGACTGTGGCGACTGATCCATGTATAAATGTGTACATATAGTGCATAAGATTAAAATGTTTCCACTGTGCCATTGATTCTTAAAAGTCTACTCCAAAACATTCAAGATGCTAACACTACTGCAAGATTTATTTCCAAATGGTGGCCTCCATACTGCAGGCAGTGGGTTTGCCTATAGCGTCTCTAGCCTTCTGCTGTGTCAGCCCTGTTGGGACATGTATGTAATGTTGACCGAGGCAGAATAGCTTTCTCTTCTGATGAAACTGTGAAGGAACAGACACATGCTGGGTAACAAGAAATTATTTACTAGTACGTCATTACTCTTGTTCATGAACTCCCTAAACACCCTACTCATAATAACAAGGGTTTTCCAGGTAAAGAGGACTCATGACAAGGACTCAGCACCCATCACTAGCTGCAGAGCCATCCTAGGCAGCTGGTGCTCTGCTGCTTCTGCTCTGGTCTTTCCTAAGTGAGGTGAGCCGTCCTGCATGCTGGCCCTGGCCGCTGTGTGTGAAGCTCAGTGTTTTCATCCTGGAAGCCTGTTCTCTCCAGATGCAGCTTCCAGGTATGAGGGGCCAGACAGGACACTGAAGACACAAAGACGAGCACCAGGGACTCCATGAGCCTCCAAGTTTTATCAGAGTTTCCATTTATTAGAAAGAAAAAAGGTATATTTAAGTACCTGACTTTGAAAAGAGTCATCGACATAGGCTTTATATCACCAGTCACAACTTTCAAATGCCATTGGTCCTGCTTGACGCAAGAGGAAATCAAGCTGAAAAGCCACAGGCCTAGACACTGAGTTTGGCGTTGCCAGGGTTTGAAACAGCACCTTCGCCCGCCCAGAACTGCGCATGGGGCTCTGCGCACGAAGAGCGGGAGGCTGGCCTCTACGCATGGGGTGCGTGCCTGTCCTCCACCGGACTCCTCCCTAGAGGGATGTGCGTGCTCTTCTCCAGGCCTGCTCTCAGCAGGCAGGACATTGCCTGCGGTTACGACCATGCCCCAAGGGTGTACTTGAATAAACACTTTTTTTAACAGCAAAATTTAAGTGTGTTTCTTTCTTTCTGCCTTATGGTCTGCTTTTCAATTTAATTTTCAAGTGGGAACTTGTATAGGTGAAGAAGGCACAAGAAGACGTAGGAGATAAAACCTATGAACTACCACCAATTTTGCATTCCTTCATTCAAGTATGTCAGTGTAGATGCTTCTCAGTAAGTGACCAGCTTAGATATCCAGAAGATGGAGAAAAGGCGATTGTCCAGCATGTGGCTGTGCTATGGCTTCTGTTTTCACGGCCACAATAGCTTCCTGCAGGTAGCTCTGTGGGTGTCACCAGGTCAAGTCTTAGCCAGTGCTTCTATGTGCCATCTGTTCAGTCCCTCTCCTAAGCAAGAGAGGAAAATCAGAAAGAATGAGCCAGCTGGATTCACAACAATTCTGTGCTTACCAACGCCAGTGCCACAGGCATCAGGCATGACGCTGATGAGAGTGCTGCAGCCCCCACACCCCACATCCTCCCTCTGGCTGCATGGAGGCACCTGCACAACAGGTTCCAGCAGCTGGGAGCACCCAAGCTGTCCAGGGCCTCTTGGAGGCCAGAGCCATTAGCAGGGCAGGCTCGGTGAGCTCAGTTTGCGCTGCTGTGGGCAGCCTGCTCTGTGACACATCCCCAAAACAGTGCTTGGTAAAAGCTGTCCCCGAACGCTCTCAGACTGGCCTCCTTCCGCAGTTCAGCTTGGCTTAATCCTGACTTAAGGTTTGCACACCCTTCCTGTGTGTAGAGGCCTCCTAGATAACTGAAGGACAGCACAGGGTGAATGTGTCTAAGGCCTACCAGTAACTATTAAAGAGGCAAGTGTTACTGTCTTTAAAAATTAGAGATGCCCAAGTAAGGCTTCTGCATTATAAAAAATCTCATTTAATATCTTAAAATTGGGAGATAAGTTACATCTACCTGCCTTCCCTTTGGGCCCATGACACCAAGCACTCGGGATGTGAAGGGGGTCTGGCTCTTGTGAGGTGCTAAGACCCAGTGCACATGGGGCAGGTGAGCTCCCTGACGGAGTGATGGAGTGATCGCAGGGAAGCCCCTGCTTTTGTGATTCTTTCTCTGGTTTTGTGATTCTTAACCTTATTCCTCAGTACTAGGGATTGAACCCTAAAGCATTTTCTTACTGAACTACATCTTCAGCCTTTTTTTATTTGTTTGAGAATCACTAAACTGCCTAGGGTGGGCTCACACCTGTGATCAGCCGCAGCTTCCTTAGTGTTGTTAGGGTTACAGGTGCACACCCTCACCCCTGGCAGCAATGATGTTTTTAGGTTGCACCTGAATCACACTTGAATTTAAATGGCACCTACATTTGTGACATGGGGGGCTTTGAAGGCAGCCAGAAGCTCAGCCCAAGCCCCTCCAGCTGCTTTCTGCCATGTTGTTGTGAACATATCACATAGCTGTGTCTTCTCAGCAGCCTTCCTGTGGTCTGATGGTCCAGGTGGAAGGCTGAGAGAGGCCAAAGTAGAGAGCCCTACCGAATTTCTTACTGTACAGAGAATAGTGCAGGCCAGAAGCAGAGGCCAAGGGACCTCAGGAAACAGCAAGGAGCACGTGTCATTACTACTTACGTTTCTGACCAAGTCCCTCACGTAGGGCAGCAGGTTCTGATTGATAAACTCTGTTGCTGTGTGAAAGATGACACGGAGCAGGGCTGGTGTCTGATCAGCCACCCTTCTGGCCAGCAGCATGGTCAGGATCAGCATGGCCTTCTCCTGCTCCAGGTCTGCAGGGCAGGTCTGCATCAGCTCCCTCACAGTGGAGGCCAGGCAGCGCCTCCTGCCCTGCATGGGTGAGCATAGGCACTTACTAACCTCGGCTGTGGTGGAAGCGGGAAGCAGCACTCAGGGAAGCACTGAGGTACTGAGGGAGAGTGTGACGGACAGTTCTGGGGAGGCAGCGGGTAGAGGAGGCCACCCCCCCCCCGTGGGGATGGACACTCACCAATGTACCGAGTGCCCCTAAGACACTTAAAGGCTTAGGTGACTTCCGAGGTGCTGGGCCCATCTTTTCAGTAATGCCCCCCTACCCCATAGGAGAGGCAGCCCCCAGACCCTGGGACTTGAAGGACACCCAGCCCCAAGGATGCATGCGGAAACAGCTGTGCAGGAAGAGGTCCGCTGTGTTCTGGAACAGCATTCAGCCAAGCACTGGTCTGCCCGCAGAGCATGGAACAGCAACAGCGTGGTTGCTATCTGCGCCCTCTCTATGAAGCCAGGGGAGCAGCAGGCTAGCTTGTCACCTTTTCAGTCACATAAAAGTTCTCTCCTGCCATTTCTGACTCCAGAACAGGGAGTAAGTAATTTCCAGAAGCATCAGGTACACTCTGCCACACTCCTGGAAGCTTTCACCCAGAAGTGCCTGGCTGCAACTTAAGATGCAGCTCTCCTAATCTGGTTGAGGCCACACTCTCGTCCCTGTCCTCTGAGGCAAAGCTCCTCAGGGAGATGCAAGGGGTGCCTCGCAACAAACTGGAGCGTGAGAAGATAGCACAGGCTCTGCCTGCTCAAAGGGAAAGTCCCGCCCTTCCCCAGCGCCTTCACTAAGTAACCGGGTCACTGACCTCCTCCGACAGACTTGAGTCCCGGAGCTGCTCGCTCAGCCAGCTCACCACTCTGGGCTGGATCCTGTGGTTCATCTCATCCCCAATTGTAGCCAGGTGCTGGGCAATGTGCAGAGTTATTTCTTCTAGACTTTCAGAATCTAGGGTTCAGGCAAAGGGCAGCAAAGACCCAGAAGGTTCAGATGATGGTGCTATTTGACACCCTGGTCCCACCCCAGCCCACTACAGGGTAGGGCGTGGCTCCTGGGCCACCACAGCCTGCCCTAGCAGGCCCAGGGTGCAGGCTGTGTGGTTGCTGCCCGGGGGTGCTGGGACAAGTGTAGCAGAGGCTTTCATGGCTGCCAAATGCGTGTGCCAGCACTGGACAGGTGGCAGCTCCCAAGCCTGTGGTTGCCGTGCGTCCGCCTCTGCCAGCGCCCAGCCGCATGGCCTCACTGCCCCTATGAAGTAGTGGCAGGGTGCACTCTGCCTCCACCTCACTAACTGGCATCCCTGCCTCTCCTTCTGCACTCTGCCTGGGCAACTTTAGGAGGCAGGAAGAAGAGTGATTGCTTTGAGTAGGGCAAGAGGGCCTCCTCAGATCCTGCGCTCTGGGCGTCTCATTTGGTTCACTGCAACTTGTTTGTTGCTTGAGACAGGGTCTTGCTATGCAGTTCAGGCTGTCCTTGAACTCATGGTAATCCTCCTGTCTCAGTGTCCTGAGCACTGGGACTGTAGGCGTGCATCACCATGCCCAGCAGTTCACTGGAGCTTTGGGGGGTTTTCTCTTTTTGTTGTAGTGCTGGAAACTGGGTCTTTCTCTGGCCAGGCAAGAACTCTGGCACTGGGACACATGCATCCAGGTACTTCAGCACCTTTGCCCTGAACTTTCCTGAGGCTCCCTTCTGCTTAAGTGGTAAGTTATGCCCCAAGCTCCAAATCCTTTGACTTACCTCCCTCAATTGCCTTTGCAGTTCTTGCTACACTCAACCATGCCCTGCACCTTTCCTGGGCCCCAGACTGTCCTCAGGTTTGTAGTGTGAGTCTCTCTTCCCAGAGAACAACTGCCATCCTTCAAGGTACATCTCAACTGCAGCATAGCCAGGACACTTCCTGATTGCCCACACAGCAGCAAGCACCCTTCTCTTCTGACTCCCTCAGTCCCACCCCAGGCCCCTCATCTCAAAGCCTTTCCACCTATTCCTATGACTGTCCCTGTCCTCTCTCCCTTGGCCACCACTTCAGGGACATCAGCATGACTCATTTGGGCTTAAGCAGTCAGAGCACCCTTAAACCACAAGCCACATCTCTGCCCTAGGGCTGGGAAGGCTATAAGTACCGCTCCACAATCATTTTGCAAATGCTACCTGGGTGGAGCCACATGGCCTACAGACAAAACCTGCCTTTGCCAGAAAGCAGTGTAGAAGGTGGCAGGACAAAGAGCAGGCAGGGGCTCTGACCACAGCCACTGCACAGCAGCTCCTGACATCAAAGTCTCCCCTGCCCATGCCTGCTTTCCAAAGGGGATTGCGTGCTTTTGTGTACTGAGGACCAGGGAGAAGATCTGGTGGCTGAATTTGAAGGTTCAGAGTCTTGGTACATCCTGTGTACCATTCAGAGGGCACGTGCAGGCCTGCTGTCAGTCTCCCCAACACCACCAGGGGGCAGTGCAGAACCCACATGAGACACGGGCAGCGGGCCTTGGAGGGGAGGCCAGGGTGGGCTGGGGCCACATCCCTGCAGTCACTGTCACTGTGGGTTTTCCAAGCAGCGACACCAACTTGGCTCAGAGTCTCTGAAGAGGGGCCGTGGAGATGGCTCAGTGGAATAAGCACTTCCAGGGCCAAGGTCCATGCATTATACAAAAGTTTTGTCACTGCTACAGTGAGCTCTGCCCTAAGCTCGGATACTCTAACTCGGCTCCCTCAATTGCCTCGCATGGTGCCACCAAACACAGCTGTGTCCCTGTGCTCAAGGAGGTTCTGGAAGGCGACTGGGCTTGTAAGTCGCCAGCATTACTGGGAGGTGGGGAGGAGGCCAAGGAGTCCAGGAGAGGGGCCCTGGTGACCACCTTGTCCTGGGTACCTTCCTCCGGGCCCAGGCCCACAGCAGGACAGCTGGGCCACACCAGGGCTCCCCTCGCTTGGATACGACTTGGGTAGCATTGAGGATTTGGGCCTAGTCATCGAGGTCTTCATCTGAAAGTGAGGTGCACAGTCCCTCAGTGTCTAGCTATCTTTTAGGTTCCCACAAGTCAGAACATAAATAAAGGTAAAAATCACTATGAAAGCCAGGCATGGTGGCGCAGGCCTATAATCCCAGCACTTGGAGGCTGAGACAGGAGGATTGTTGTGAGTTCAAGACCAGCCTGAGCTACAAAGTGAACTTAAGGCCAGCCTGAACTGCATAGTGAGACCCTGTCTCAAAAAGACAAAAAAAAAAAAAAAAAAAACAAAACAATCACTATGAAAAGCCTGCAAGGTACAGGGGGTTCACTTCTGCCTATGCACAGTGTAGGGCAGTGTTAAAGTTACCAGCAATGCCCTAACTCGCCAAACAGAAGGCTGGGCACAGGCTGGGGCACCCACTACCTTTCAAAGCTCTCTGGGCCTTTGAGCTATACAAATAGAATAAATACAGTGTACAGTCCAGATCAATGGTTCCTAACCCTTGCTTGCATAGACAATTGAGAAAATTGGGCAAATGCTGTTCTGCACTGGCAGTCAGGAACCAAGTATGGACCGCACAACCCGAAACAGGATGTACAGTGCCTGGAACTCCAGGGCAGAGAGGCACTCTAGGTGCTGCACACTACTGGAGACAGCAGGGGGAGGAGGCGCTCTGTGCCCACCTGCCTCTCTCCTGGCCCCGTATGGGCGGCTGGCCCGGCTGCCGTCTGTCTGCAGCTCATCGTCGTCCCTGTCCACCTCCAGCCTGACAGGCAGCTCCTGTTGCAGTGACTTCAGCTCTTGGTGAAAGTTGTAATTGTTGCGGCTTTGGAGGAAGCCAAACAGCAGCAGGTTTGTCACATGTGTATCCCCAAGGCTAGCTCCATTGCCGATCTAGGATGAAAGGAGGCAGGGAAACTGCTGGGAACGAGCCAGCATGGGCCCCTGCAGCTGACCTGGCATGCAGAACCTCACTGTTGGAACGATTGGTGATCCTGGGATACCAGAGCCTGGGAGGGTTAGGTGACCAGAGCCTGGGCTACAGCACCTTTAAAGCAGTGTCCCTAAAGCTCCATTTTTGCAGGTGGCAAGCTGCTGAGTTCCCGAAAACATGTGACCCGGGGGAGCTTCCACGGATTGAGAAGGTCCATGGAAGCTGGGCAGGTAGCAACCTTACACGCCATCCGGCATTTATGCACTTTTTGCCAAGGTCCTTTGTCAGCTTGAGCCCCTTACTGGCTGTGCTTCTACAGATTAGTGGCTCTTTCTTTTACATCACTTCCTTTGTGTCAGGCCTGGAATGGTACTGGGCAGGGTGACCACAGGCCAGTGTCTGTCTCTGGGCTAGCTCAGTCTACTTCCGGGGTGTGTGCCCTTAATCTACAGAACCATCAGGGTGGTGCCTGCTCTGACTGTTCTTCCTCTCCCAGTCCATCTCCAAGGATGGCACCTGCAGCCACAGCTCAGTTCAGGCAGAGGCTGTGGGAGTGCTGGGAACACCGGTACCCTGGCTATGCTGGAGCGGGGTGAGCCGCAAAGGTGAGTACTGTGAGCAGCAGTGGCTCCAAGTGCCCAGATGGACCCACCATGAAGGAGGAAATGCAGGGCCCGAGGACCGGGGCTTCCAGCTCCACCCAGACAAACGCCAGACATTCACATGGGGCTACCAAAGGAAGATGAACGTGCAGCAAGAGAAAGGTCTTTTTCTCTTCTAAGTCTTTACTGATTTACAATAAAAAGCCAAAAAACTTCCATTGGACTTTTTTTTATGTATTTAATACAGGATCTATAGGGTCTCATTACATAGATCTTACCTCTAGTGATCCTCCTGTTTTGAGCCTCCCAAGTGCTAGGATTACAGGCCTGAGCCCAGTCTCAATCAGTGTGCCCCAGGGCCAGGGACGGCACACCATGGGTGCCTAGAGGATTGAACCCCGGTCTCTGCGCGTGCCTAAGCAGGTGCTTTCGTCTGCAGAGCTATCTGGCTGGCCCTTCATTATTGGACTGTTTTTATAGGGCACACTGCTTTAATTAAACAAAATGCTGGGGTATAGTTCAGTGGTAGCAACAGTGCTTAGCATATGTGAACAAAATCATATATAAATAAGCGAAGAGTGAGGTGGCAAGTGCACTGCTCTTCTGCCTTTACTCCGAGTCTGCACGAGGGAAAGCTCTGTAGCACTCACTCCTTACAACTCCTGCCTAAGACATGTAGTTCAGTTGAGCAACCCAAGACACTGCACGCCTGCCCCACAGAGGCAGGGAGCTTAGAAAGAAGGCAGGTCTGGGGCTGCGTAGGGGACGAGTTGTGCACCTCAAAGAGAAGCACTCCAGTCCTGACCCCATACCCATCAATGGATCTTCTCTGAAAACAGGGTCTTTGCAGGTGTAATCAGATTAAGAACCTTAATTTCATTTAGAACAAGATCTAAATCCTGTAACTGGCATCTTGATAGAGAGGAGCCTTGCACACAGGGACACCCAGGGCGAGGCCACACAAAGAAAGAGTGTGCCACAAGATGAACTGAAGCATCTCCAGGCCTGGAAACATCAAGAACCAAAGCAGGGACAGGGCAGGCCTGCTGCAGCGGACAGTTCGCAGGATGTCACACTTTAGGCTCAGCTGTGAGGCGACAAACCCATGAGGTTTAAAGCTGCCCAGTGGGGGCTACTTCGCTCCAGCAGCCCTAGGCCTCTGTCCCAGGACTCCACACCCTGTCCTGAGCCACATCCGGGACTCAGACCCTGGGGTTCTGTGTACCCCTGGCTTCCTTGCTGCAGTGCTGGCAGATGTGGGCTCACCTGCAGGGGCAGACATATTCTCGAGGATCCAGTGCCCGCCCCTCCAGAGAGCACAGCACTGACCTGGGTGTCCATGTCACTGGCAGCTACGGGCTCCTGCTCTCCTCTGGCTTGCAGGGGTGGTGCTCAACAGCCTGGAACAGGACACAGACACAGGGTATGTGACTTAGCCTGCAGGGACACTGTGGGGGCGCCTGAGGAAAGGAGGAAGAAGGGGGCCAGAGCAGCTGAGATCTGTGTCACCCATCTTGCCAGCCCTCGGTGCTCAGCCTTGGTTTCCCCTTAAGGCAGAATCGCAGGCAGTACCCTGAGAGGACACTCAGGGTCCTCAGTGTCCCCTCTCCATCAGTCCTCCTGGGCTGTGACACTCTACTCCTTTTTTTTTGGTACTGGGAATCAAACTCAAGACCTCACACTTGCCATACAGGCACTGCGCCATTGAGCTAAACACCCAGCCCCAGTGTTTTCTTTTAAATGCCTACACTAGTTAGTAACTTTGCTAGGAGAATAGATTCAGTTAATAGCCTACCTATAAGTTTTCAGGGAATCTTTTTTTTTTTTTTTTTGGTGGTTTAATAGTTTCATTGAGGGTTGGGCACATGGCTCAGTAGAATAAGCGCTTGCCTAGCAAGCACAAGGTCCTGAGTTCAATCCCTGGTACTACAAAAAAAAAAAAAAAAAAAAAAAAGCTTCATTGAAGGATAGATTTCTCAGTATCAAACATAATGGGAGCTGGTTGGGTCACCACTGCCAACTCAAAATTAATACTAGTTATTTTCAAAATACTGAAATCAGTTTTTTGGTAAAAACTGACATTATCCACAAAAAATGGTTTATAACGAGTGAAAGGTAGAACATACTATGGCTGCTTGGTTTAGTTTCAGTGCTTATTTATCTGTACCACGATGTCCATTCTGGGTAGACTGAGGCATCAGGCTGCACAATGGGGACTGAACTCGGGGCCTTGTGCATGTGAGGCAAGCACTCTAACACTGAGCTACACACAGCCCTACACTGAGTAACTGTTTGCAACACTAATAATACATGCACATCTGCTTATGCTCATTGGCTCACATGAATTCCAAACATTATCTCAGTGATTTCATCATTACTAACTTCTTAACACACAGTATAGAAGTTTGTGAAAGTATGTTCAATCCCTCCCCCTCAAAAAGAAAACCTAGCAGTTTCATACAGACAGTCCATACTAAAACCGCTATTTATGTAATTACTATTTATGTAAAGAACAAAAGAACCCAACTTATCAAGAGCTTGTCTAAATGTTATCAGCTGGGGCTGGCGAGATAGCTCAGTGGACTGAGCACCTGCTTAGGCAAGCACAGGTTCTGGGGTTTGATCCCGGCACCCCAAGCTGCACCAGCCCCACCCCTGGGCCCTGAGTGGGCCACCAAGACTGGGCGTATAGCCGGGCATGGTGGTGCATGCCTATAATCCCAGCACTCGGGAGGCTGAGGCAGGAGGATTGCTGTGAGTTCGAGACCAGCCTGAGCTACAAAGTGAGCTTAAGGCCAGCCTGAACTGCATAGTGAGACCCTGTCTCAAAAAGAAAAAAAAAAAAAAAAAACAAACAAAAGAAAAAAAACTGGGCGTATAATCTCAGCACTGGGAGGCCGAGACAGGATCACCATGGCCCTGAGCTGTGTAGTTACAGCCTGTGCCAGATACATAAATTAAAAAATAAATGATAAATATTACTAGTTGTTAAAAGTAATTTTTTTCATTTTTTGGGCAGGGTCTCACTACGCAGCTCGGACTTGAAGCACTCCTCCTGATCTCTGCCTCCCTGATGCTGGGACTGCAGCCGTGCGCCACCACATCTGGACTCCATTGCTAGCTCAGTGTGCTAGGGGCAGGGCCGGCACGGCAAACAGTAATTTTTTTCATGCCTAAGATTCATAATCACATGTAGATGTGTTAAATGTTAGTGTTTAGTTTTAAGTAGAAATAAATCATTACTGCAAATTAGTAAGTTTAGATGGCAAGAATATACACAATATATACCATGACTGAATTTATATCTTTATTTATTTATTTATTTTTTTGTCTTTTTGAGACAGGGTCTCGCTATGCAGTTCAGGCTGGCCTTAAGCTCACTTTGTAGCCCAGGTTGGTCTCGAACTCACAACAATCCTCCTGCCTCAGCCTCCAGAGTGCTGGGATTACAGGCATGCGCCACCACGCCCGGCCTGAATTTACATCTTTATGACTACAATTCCTTTCTGGTATTCTAATTACTGTAGCAGTATGTGGAAGGATACTTGCAGTGTTCAGAAACCCAACACAGAGATTATGTACTCTCTATTACTTTTTCTTTTTTTTTTTAGCTTTTTTTTTTGTGGTGCTACCAGGGATCAAACTCGGGACCTTGCACTTGCCAGGCAAACACTTATTCCACTGAGCTATCTCCCTGGCCCCTTTTTAAGTCCTTTTGTTTGAGACAAAGTTTTACTATATAGTTCAAGCTGGTCTTGAACTCACTTTATAGCTCATGCTGGCCTCAAACTCAGTGATCCTCCTGCCTCAGCCTCCTGAGTGAAGGGATTACAGGTATGCATCACCATGCCTGCCTCACCTTTTAAGATATAATATTTTAAGTTCATAAGGGTTCTGCTTATAAGTTAGCAGTCTCAAATTAGTTCACATATGCATTAAACTTTGGTCCTGTTATAACTGCAATCTAAGCATTCGAGAGACTGAGGCAAGAATATCACTGGGAGTTTGAGGCCAGCCTGAGCTACATAGTGAGTTCAAGACTCGCCTTAACTACATAGCAAGACCCTGACTCAAAAACAACAAAAACCTTATATGAAGTACAGTGTAAATACAAACAAAAAAATCTACCACTTTGGTAGAAATAAGCTTTGCTTTGAGTGTTGCCCCAGACAGTTTCCACAAGTGACAACTGCGGGTTCCACGCACAGGTACTGCTTATACTGCTAGCACACGTGGGTTTTTTTTTTTTTTTTTTTTTTGTCTTTTTGAGACAGGGTCTCACTGTGCAGTTCAGGCTGGCCTCAAACTCGCTCAGGCTGGTCTTGAACTCACAACAGTCCTCCTGCCTCAGCCTCCCGAATGCTGGGATTACAGGCCTGCGCCACCACGCCCGGCTTAGCACACGTGTTTTGTTTCCTATGCTTGCTTGTAGGGCACAGATGCCATCACTTTGCTCCCCATTGTCGCAGTTGGGCTCTGTGACCCTGCTCATCTGTCAGCACATCAGTGAGCCCCATAATGTTCTGTTAAGTTTCCTGGGCAGAAACTCTGTGCTTTTCCTTTGACGTAAGTGATTTCTTATGAGCTCCAGTCCCAATCTGCTAAAAAAATTTCTCCATAATATTTTGCACTTGCTATTTTCTTTGTCTCAGTTACTTTCCTTTTTTAAAATTTTATTTATTTGTATTTTAACTTGAAGAGTAAAAAATAGAAACAAAAACAAAGAGAACAAATGACATAAACAGGGTAACATACAACAACAATACATATGTTACATATTTTTACACATGGATGGCTAAATATATATATATATATTTTTTTTAATTGAACAATCCAACACAGATCAGCAGACCACAATAGAAGCAGGTTATCCTGCTTGACTTGAGCCATTCACAACTCATTACATAAATATAACTTTACTTTATTAAGGTTTTTTTTTTTTTTTTTTTTTT
>PVKA01032470.1:0-25279 GCA_004027165.1 Ctenomys sociabilis
ACTAAAAAGTGATGACTTCTTGGCAGGAAGTGACGTCAGACTTTTGTCCTAATCGTTGGCTCACTTTTTTTTAATTTGACAACTATTGGAAATATTCTTCCAATGCTTCAAAGCACATGCCCCTGGGTTGTCTCCTAAAGAACCTCAGCACCATTGGATTTTGAGGATATCTCAAACCCAAACAAGTAATTTAAAAAAAAAAAAAATTTCAGGGCTGGGGAGATGACTCAGTAGAATAAGTGCTTCCCTGGCAAGTGCAAAGGCCTGAGTTCAAACCCCGGTTCCACCAAAAATAAAACAAAATAAAACAAAAATTTTGTTATTGCAATGCCAAATGATCACAAATCCCTTAAAAGCCTTTGTTGACTCTGAATACATGTCCCTCCCCCCTGCCTCCCCTGCTATTCCTTGCCTTATCTACAGGTACCACCCTCTCTCCATCCCCTCCACCAGAAACTCTGCCTTGTCAGTCTCTTCTGACCAGTTTCCCTATAGATTCCAAAGCTGCTCTTTCTCCATCCAGATTGGAACTTCAGCAGCCTGCGGCCCCTACTCCCTTTTTTCCTCCTGTGTTCTGTATCCACTCCCACAAGACTCTCCCAGCTGTGCTGCTGGCCTGCAACTGCTTGCCACGTGGCTGGCGACCGCCATCTTGGACACCACTGACCACATCTTGCATGCCACGTGGCCATCCACCCCCACCATGTGGTCACTCTTCCTGTGACATCAGAGCCCCAACTTGTGGTGCCACCGGCTGAGTCACCACCGTCTTCCAGGCCATGTGACCACCCACCATGGCCTTACAGTCACTCCTTTTGTGAAGTTAGAGCGATACCTTTCAGGGCTTCATCACGATGGGCTGCCTCTGTCTTGCAGCCTCTCCTGCCATATATAGTAACTATAAATAAGAGGTTTTTAATGTTTTTCAAATTCTTATAGACCTCTAATTGACCTACAAACGTTTTGACTAGTTTTCTCTTATAATTACAAACTTAAAAATGTTATTATAATCTAATTTGGTCAAAAATATATTTGAGTGCACTCTGATTTTGTAAAGATGTTCATTTGTGTTCTGTGTATGCGTTTGTATGTCGTTCTGTGAACAGCTGTTCCTCTTTTCATTTGAACTTCAAAATATAGACCTGAGGGCTGGGGGGATGGCTCAGTGGAATAAGCACTTCCTTGGCAAGAGCAAGGGCTTGAGTTCAATTCCCAGTTCTGGAAAAAAAAAAATTATATATATATACACACACACACACACACACACACACACACACACACACACACACGCTTTCTTGTGAGTTACCAGCTGGTCAAAATGATATCAAAATTGGTTCATAATTCTAAAAAATCATTAAAATGGGGAGAGATTCTTGGATAGGACTTCAATAGGTGGACAGAGGGTAGCCAATCTTTGCTCATTAATTTGCCGCCCCAGTAATCTCCATAGTCTCTTGGAAGACACCTCCAATAATCTAGCCATTTGGTTAAAGGATAAAGTTTTTTTTTTTAACAACATTTAAATAAGGTTTTCTTATAAAAGATACTAAATATATTCATGCCTTCCAACTGCACTGTATTCTGTAAGTTTTCTTGAACATATGCCTTTCCCTTATGCTCCAGATATTTGTAATAAGAGATTCATGTCAAGCAAACAGGAGATCAGTCAAATGGTAATTTTCTAACAAAAACTAATGTAACATGTATGCTGTGTGCATTTAGAGAAGCTTAGCTAAAATGGAGATTTCATCATGACTATTGTGCTATGATACTATATTTGAGTACTGATGTCAAATGATCTCCTTAAAATTATGTAACTTTCTGTCAACATTCTACAGTGATTTAACTACTAGAACATCCATGGTTGTGTGATGACCACAATTTCTCTGGTCACACTTCATACTCAGATAAAAATTTAATAATTAAGTGTATTGCTCCCAACTAAGTATACTAATGTAGACCCAAATTCTGAAGAAACAATTGTCATTAATGCCTATTTTATATCCTGATCTGCTGCTGATATTTGTGCCAAGCTTAAAGACATATCTCAGTCCTTAAACCCCATCAGGGAGACTTACTTAATCTGGCTTTCTGTGTCTTCAGGAATAGACAAAAATTAACTATAAACAAGTGCCGGCTTTTAGCTGTAACACTCAGGAATCCCATCATAGCAGGGCCTTGGCAAGGTAATCATGAACCTAAACAGTGCTGCCACTCGTGTCACTCCTGTATGGTTTCAAGTGTGGCAAAGGACTCTGGGCATGAGCCTGCTCCAGCCTGCAGCCACCGCTGGGACCTGGCCCCATCTACAAGCTGGAAGATCACTGGAAATGAGAATGCCCTGTCTGCCAGAAAGCAAGTAAGCCATACAATGCCCTGTCCTCACAGGAGAACCTGCTGCAGCTAGATGCATCAATAGTTGACAAGAGGAATGATGGGCTTAGGGTCCCTGGCACCCTCAGAGGTATTTTGTCAGAGCCCCGAGTCTCATTGGACATCTCAGGTAGAACATTCTTTTCTTGTTGACACAGGGGCCACAGATGTTTTTACTGAGCTTTTGGGTCACTGTATTAGATCTACAATATCCACGGTGGGTGTTGATAGTTGACTTACATGACCCCTTCAGACAGGGTCCATTCTCTGCTGGCTCTAGACACTGTCTTTCATCCATAATTTCCTTGTGATCCCAACATGCCCCACAGCTCTCATGGAAAATAATCTCCTCCAAAAGCATCACTTCTCTTTCACCTCTCTCCTCATAGTGCTCATCCTGCAAACCCAACCTCAATGTGCTCTAGTCCTACTCATGCCACCCATGCTACCCCTGCACTAGTTTGCCTCAGGGATCCCTCAGCTTTCTCCTGTGTTCCCCAATATCCAATAGTCCCTAAACACCAACAGGAAATAGAAGCAAATGAGCCTTTAAAGGCCCACCTCACCAAATTCATCCTAGAGCTACACCTGCCTTGGCCTCGGCTCCTTCTCTTGGCTCTAACTGGATTTTGGGCATTTCCTACTGCACCTACCTTCCTAAGTCCGGGTACGGTACCTTTACTTCTTCATAACGTCCCCACGTCTGATAACCTTCCTCCCCTTGCTGACTGTTAGAGCATTCCTCCAGTACCTGCTGCAACAACATGTGGACACCTGCTTCTCACAACCAATATATACCACTCAATTGGTGCCATCTATGTTTCCTGGAGATTTAATATATCTTAAATCCTCCAAGTCTACAGGATTACATGCTACAATGACAGGCCACCCCCATCTGGATGTCCTCTCAACAGCAACAGTGGTAAAATCGCCCACCTGCCCTGTTGGTGCCACATCACCCAAGCCAAGTGATACTCAGACAACTCCGCTCTTCCTGATCCTGACTCCTTATAGCTCGAATGGTATTCACAACTCCTGTCATCTACCTTTCTTCCACTAACTAAGGGTTCAAAACCCCAGGGTAATGCATGTATTACTTTTCCACCTGGTTTCTGATCCTCTACCTTCTGCTAGTCCTTTTGTTTGCCACCAGACTCTGGACCATTCGACCAGGTGACTTCCAGGAGCCACACAAGATTTCTTCAATCTCAGATGCGAGCTTCCACTAATGATAAACTTCTCCTCCTAGCTGCAACACCCAGCACCAGCTTCTATATGGCAGGAACCATCATCCTGTCAACCTCCCTGCCCCGCAGACAATGCCCCCATTCAGCAAGCAGCAGGTCTTAAGAGGTTCATCACCCCTTCGTAACAACTAAAAGACAGGAATGATATGTTACAGCTTGAGTATAGACTGCCAAATTATCGTGGCTGTGGTTCAACACGGCTAAATCCCCGGAACAACAGTTTCTCTCCCCAGTGACCACTTCTTCCTCCTTTCCCACTCCAGCCCTGGATACAACTTCCTTTAACCTTTCCCGCCCACACAAGGGAGGCTCCAATCAGCTCCTTGCCTGCCCCTCAAACTCTGCTTCTAGCAAAGGTGCATAAAGTTTCATCCTCCTTGTCTCAGGTCAGAGCATCTGCCAATCTCTCCGCCCTTAATCCTCTCCCTGCCTGCAGAGTTCATAAAGGTTTCCCCTGCCTCTTGTTTCTGTTTCTCTGTCACACCGCCGCGGCCTAGAAAACCTGGCAGGAAGCAGGGACTTCTTGACTGCTGCCTGCCCTTCTGTTCACTGGCTCCAGCTCTCCCCAAAACTGGCCAGTTAGTTCTACCTTAGGAGCGGAACAGCTGTGCCCCCCTCATGCTGCTGTGTCAAAGCTGTGAGCTCCAACATGATGGCATTGGAGGAGAGATGGGGAGAGTGTTAGACCCAGACGAGCATGAGGATGGGTGCATCTCAGTGCTTGGTGCCCATCGGGTCCAAGGAAGAGAGGAAAGTGGTTGCTCTTTCTTTTTCCTTTCCTATCCCCCCTCCCTTTTCTCTTAAGGAACACACCAAAGAAAGACCACAGGACCAGACGTCAGTCCTCACCAGAAACCCAACCTTCTAGCATCTTGCTCCTAGTCTTCCAGCCCCCAGAACTGTGACACATAAAGCTCCACTGTTTTAGCCACCACTCTAGTCTATTTTGTAACCTGAAGGGGGATTACAGATCCTGGTATGGAACCATTGTCTCTTCCAGTCCGTAGATATTCTTTTCCCCCTGGAAGGCCCTTTCCTTCTCTCCCTTTTCTTTTACCCCCTGGCTACACCACTTTTCTTTTAGAATGAATGAGCCAAGAATTCTTTCCAATGTAAGGTATGTTGCTTTTCTCCACCAGCCTAAACCCAGCACCCTGTCTCAATCCTATGCCACAGGCCAGCCCTGTATCTACAAAACACACACTCTCCAAGTCCGCAAACAGAGTTGTTCAGTTTCCTGGTTACTGTGCTTCTAGCCCAAGCAGTAGAGCTCTGTTTCAAGTCCCTGCAATACAAGGCCTTCCCTCTTTGATTCTTTCAGGATGCAGCATGCGTGTCTCTTAAAGAGTTTCAAATGCAAAACTTCATGTGGTGGTTAACCAGTTTAGGATTAAGAAACCAACCCCTGGCTAATGTGGCCCCTGGCCCTACCCCCAGGCACTGCTCTGCTTGGCTTCCTGGCCGACACCAAGAGCTACCTTTGCTCCTTGGGACTCTCTCGTCCATGTAACTCTGCCTTAGAGCCAGCCAATGCAGACTGAATCTCTTGAGCATGAGCCAAATTAAATTTCTCCTCTTTGGAGTTGTGGGCATCAGGATGTTGTCCCTGCAAGGGAAAGCGGGCTGACGCACTTGTTTAAGCCATTTCGGTTGGACACAGGACATAGAAGTGAAAGATTCCCCAGTCTGATGCCACAAAAGAGGGAGTCTGGGTTCTTCCACTCCTCAGGCTCCTCTGGAGCTTGACATTCAGAGCACCCCTATTCCTTCCAATGAAAACTGTGCTCATGGAATAGTCATTCTGCAGTCTTCCATTTTGATTAATGTGTGAAGTTAGCTACACTAATCAATAAGGAACAGGAATCATTGTGTGTTTGCTTTTTGAGACTTAACTTATGAAGATATTGAGCCATGATCTGGTACCATAAAATTCATGACCCCCAAATTTAAAACCTCAGGACTGTCCTATATATGCTTTCTGTACTATGAAGCACCTAAGACACATTTTGCAACTAAAATCCAGTAACACAGATCGTAGACTATAAAAATAGGATGAAGGGGCCAGCAAGACAGCTCAGTGGACTAAAGTGTCTGCTTAGGCAAGCTTAGGGAAGTGCAGGAACAGAGGTTCAAATCCTGGCACCACATGCCATACCAGCCCTGCCCTCAGGGTGGGCTGAGCCAACCACAGAGTCCACAAAGTCCAGGTGTAGTGGCACGTACCCGTAATTCCAGCACTGGGGAGGCTGAAAAACAGGATCACTATGAGTCTGAGCTGTAACAACCAAATACACTTTTTTTTTCTCAGAACCAGGCATTAAAAAAATATAGGATGGAAGGAAAACAAGAGACCTAGCTGTCGTCTGTTAAATTCCACACTACACTTAGTAGCAGGTCAATTTCCTCCCAAAGCTTTGGTGCTGGTCTACTGAAACTTCTGGGACTTTCTTGTTCCGAGGTAGTAATTACTGATGAAGGTCATGACACAAGCCAGGCAGATACCCTAAGGTCAGGCTGGGATTCAAATTCTTGATATTTCCTTCTAGACTAATAGTGTTACACTTCCAAACCTTAAGAATCCAAGTTTTGCATAAAGCCAAAGGATATCTTCTCACCTGGTATTTGAATGAAAACTTTGAACACCCCTTTTGTAAAGTACGAGAAAGCCTTACCACAAAATCTAGTGGGCTCAAAATAGAACAACATATGGGAAGGGATTATGGAATTAACTACCGCATTAAATGCCTTAGACTTAGATACGGAAGGTCCCCAGCCTTAGTGAAGAAGCCATTGTAAATTCATATTGAGAAACTAATTCTTTACTTTGTCTATATATAAATAAAGGAGCATCAACATGTAGAAAAACTGCCAGTTGTTTGCTCAACTATACTCATATTAATAAAATATACTCATAGAAATAAAGAGACAGCTATTGAGGACAGTGGATGTGTAGTCAGTGTTAATAAACTCAGATGATGATGCTAGTTTTGGGCTTTTGGATTTCAGAATTTAGTCTTTGCATAATAACATAAGCAACAGACAGCATTATTAGTATATTGTAAACAACAATAAGGGCTCAGACTGACTTCTCTGAACTGACATTTAAACTAACAAAAATTGAGAATTGTATTTCAATGGTTTTGAATGATCTAAGTAATAAAAAAAATGATCTAAGTAAGACAAATAGAAACAAAAAATTCAACAAAATGCATTTAAGTGAAACCCTACAAACTCCTCTTAACATATAAACAAGTAATAGGGCTTAAAGCTTACTAAATACATTCTCTCTCTCTCTCTCTCTCTCTCTCTCTCTCTCTTTCTCTCCCTCCCCCGCCTCTCCTTTTCTTCTCCCTCCCTCTTCTTACAAATAGTTAACCACATAAAGAAAATGATAACGAAAAAGCTGCTGTACATTTCATAACTGATGAATGTATTCAGGTCTCTAGCTCAACACTAAGCCTGTGCGCACACCTGCTGGCGGGCACGGCAGCTATTGCCCTAACTTAGCTACAGTGAACCATGCTGCAGCCAGGAGAGTGGGCATGTAGTGCTTACACACAGTGCAGTACACTTTGCCACCAAGAGCGATGCACTTTTGAGCCATTTGTAGGTAAATAGATGCCCCCTGAGACCATAATGATAACTGAAATAACAGTCAGACACAGAAGCGTAAATATTTTATGATTCTCTTAGAAGAAACCCAAAATATTGTATGAATAAAGAACAAAGTAGGTGTGGTGGTGTACACCTATAATCCCAGTGCTGTGAAGGCTGAAACAGGAAGATCACTACGAGTCCAAGCTGTGCACTGAGACCCAGTACAAATACATAAAAAAAAAAAAAGAAGAGCAAGGTAAAAGGTAATAGAAAGTAGGTCTTTTGCAAATGGGAAAAGGAAGAAGAGCTGGATGAAGGGGAAAGGGAGAGAATGGAAAGGGGATAAAAGAAAAAAAAAAAGACTTAGAAAAAGGTGGAGACAGAGCTCTTGTAAATGGGGAGGGCACCAAGAGACAGAAGGTACAGGGAAGGCTGGAGGGGTGAGGGACGAAAGCCTTCAGATATGTCATGCATGTGGCACCAGGGCCCCTGCGTGGGCGCCGTCAGTGTGCACTGCACACCTGTAGTACAGCAAATAAATTAAATTTAAAAAGACAAGCTTAGACTAGATCTAATATTGAACCTAACAGTAGCAGACACTTTCCACAAAACATTTTCCCTTCTACAATCCTGTTCCTGGGATCACACACCCAGAGAGGCCTTCTGAGTTCCATGGATTAGGAAATGAAGGGTAAGAAAGCCAAAGCAGGAAACCGCACCATGTAGAAACAATAGCCACCCTGCACAGTCAAATTCCAGGAAGCGGTCAGCCCTGCATTCCTGCACCTGAACTCGAATTTAGTTAACCAGGTAAGTGGTTAGACAGGCCACGGTCACTATCATACCCAGCAACAAAACTGCATCTCATAGTGGAAAGACAAGGAAAGTTAAACTTTTAAGTACCAGCTTAACCAACAGGTGCTGGGCAGTTATTCACAGTTCATTGCACCACAGAGAATTTGCAGTTTCACCCTTTCTTTGGTCTCTGTGTTAGAACAATCCATTGACTTAACCCAAAGAAAACAAAGCAAAGATAAAGAACCAGAAAACACACAGAGCAATACTGCAGAGCCATACCGCTGGATTCCTTTTCTCAGAATCACATTGCTGCTGTATGAGTTATGAGTTAACCTGGAACTCATCTCAACTTCTGCCTAAATATTTTCCATTCCTGTGCAAATCAATCACATTTTGAAGCCTGTCCTGTAAGATCTCAGAGATATTCTTTGTGGGTGGCACTGTCACTAAGAAATGGCCTGTGGGTGTGTGGTAAGGGTCCTGTCTGTCCCTGCAGCTCACACGTACCTTCGGGGAAGCTGTGCGGCTGGACCATGTGGATGAACACGTGCACCATTTGGAAGAGAACAGCTATGGGCCCAGCTGTGTAGGAGTCCGGGGTCTTGTACGTCATGGGAGGAAGCTCATAATGAAGATGCCCCGGGCTGTCTGTGGGCGCAGGCTGTGCTCCTGGGATGGTGTTCCCGCCCTGCAACTGCAGCAGCAGCAGCAGCAGGATGCTGCCAGCAAGGGCCATGGCTAGTGTAATCTCCCACTCATGAGGTAGCTTCCGAAAGCCTCAAGGAACACAGCACCTTTCCGTGCGGCAAACACCCTCGGCCAGGATCTGCAGTGTTCGGTGCCTCTGTATGGGGATGGCTTTCTTCAAGGGGTGTAGGAGAACATTCTCCAGGGGACTCATTCACTCCAGACACTGTCTCTGTTGGGGAAAGAAAGGACAGAGGCGTCACTAACTCAAGTGAACTGCTTGCACCTGGACTGCCTGAAAGAAGGCACAGCTTTAGAGGAAGGCCTCCCGCCTAATCTGGATGTAGACACACAGAGCCTGCAGGGGAGGGGCTGGCGTGCGAACTGGATGCAGAGAAAGTCCTGCCTGGGAGATCAGATGCAGACCCAGAGCTCTGCCAAAACTTGAGAAACACTAGCCAGTGACATAGGGCCAAGCAGCCCTGGAAATGAGTATTTAGGGAGCACGTACTGCGTCCTGGGCACCGCCATGCCCCTAAGGCACTGTCCCATTACAGACCAGTGAATGAATGCGCAATTTTGTCCAAAGTCACAGATGGTTATTGGTGACTCAAGAGTTCAACCCAGGACTTTGTCCTCAGAGCATTCTAAACAAGACCCCAAATACTGTCCCTGCAGTCGCCCATTCAGGAGCCAGGCAGGGCTCCTGAAGCCCCTAACAATGGGCCATATGCTTATTTTTTTCTTATTTTTTCTCTAAGTTTCTGTTGCTCTCCCAAGTCTAGAGACCTCTTCCCCTACCTTGCACTCTACTTAGTTGCAGCCCAACCTCATGTCAAACACTCTCCCTTCAAACCAAAAGGACATCCAGGTCAGGGCCAAAGAGTTTATGACACGTAACATCAGAATCTGTCTTTCTCATTGTCCACGAGAACATCCTGAAGGATGTGACTGCCCAATGTCACCACTACCATCCATCTGGGGAAAGGGAAAGAAGCAGAAATCCTAACAGCAGTGGCCATGGCAGCATCTGAGGAAACAGCACAGTGTGCGGCTCCTGGCACCTGACAGATGACAGAGCCTGTGGTCACTCAGTAAGTGAGTGCCTGCTGAATATGAGGAATAAACAGAACAAAATGACAGGTTTCCTCTGTCACTCTGTGCGGGTCACCTATGGGCACAGAGTCACAGAGATCAGGGGTGCAGGCTCTTCTTTCTCTGTTTCAGTGTTCTGGAACACACTGATGCATTTCCTAAATGACACATACCTAGCTTTCAAAATAAGGAAAGGGTGCTTCTAACATACACACTGTGGGAAGGGGGTGGGAGTCAAAAGGTGACACATTTTAGAAGGGGCCCAAGGGTCCAATACCTAGATTCCAAGTCAAGGAAAGCTCCAAGTACGGAATATAATTTCATGAGTTATTTGAGTAAAGATATTATCCCTATCTAGTCCCTTAATGCCTAGACTTATTTACCGTGTGTGTGTGTGTGTGTGTGTGTGTGTGTGTATGTGTGTGTATCTCTGTGTGTTTGTATGTTTGTGTTAGCAGTCATGGGACCCAGGGCGTCTCGCAGGTTACACATGTGCTCTACCTCGAAGCTCCCCCACATCCCTTGCTTTGCACTCTAAGAGCCTGTCCCCTCTAGTCACCTCTGCAGACGGCCACCAACACAATGACCCTAAAGTCCCTCTGTAGCAAAGTCATGGGCTGCTCAGATCTCCAAGTGACCCTCAGGACTGAGCTTGTTCATCACACCTGGCAACACATCCCACATGCACCACAGCCTAGGTGACAGTCCCCAAAGGGCCCCTTTGGCCTGTCTCGCATGCACACACGGCACACTCATACCTGAACAGGCTGATTCTGAAGGACAGGTGGGGAATTAAGCTGCAACCACAGCTGCTGCAAGGATTAAAGGCTCAGAATCATCCCGGAGGAGCTATGAATAAACCTGCACACTCCCTTGGGGAAGATGCAGATAGGAAGTCCCCGATGAGCTGGACACAGCCAACTGCACCAGGCAGGGCTCCACCCACTGTTTCAGAAGGCAACTGGGGTTCTGAGTCCAGATTCCTTTATATTCTCCCCTCACGTATAGGTGTCTCTTACATTTTAGAGTAAATGTCAAGATAATCATTAAAATCTCACTGATTAAGAAACATACCAGACAACTGAGAAAAGCCAACTTGAAGTAGAGGAGTCACTCATTTTGGTTTTCATGGCTATGCCCCAAAGGAAGGCCTGGGTACTTGCCCGTGAAAACCTGGCTGAGCTGGCTTTCCCGCTGCTTGGAAGCAGCACCTGATGCCCACAGCTCATAGGAGGACAGGTTTAATTTGGCTCATAGTCTCAGGGTACCCAGTCCACAAGCAGTGGGCTCCAGTGCAGAAGCACTGTGGTAGAAGGGCATCATGGAGTGAATGGTGGCCAGGAAGTAAGGGACAAGGGACTGCTGTAGAGCCCAGGACGAGGCCTCCATGACTTACCCAGACTTGCCCAGAAGTCTGCCCTGCTTATCCCCTAGATGGATCCCAAAGCCAAGAAAGCAGATGCTCCACCTCACTCATCAAAACCCCACTGAGTGCCAAGGGCTCCTGAGAGTAACTGATGGAGTTCCCGACGCTAAACTCAGGAAATTTTCAGGACCAGCATTTATGTCAGCATAAAGGGAAGTGTTTGCTTGAAATGCAGATGATAGATACTAATTCTGGGATGGGGCCCTATGCCTGCACTTTGAGCTGCAAGCTCCCCGGGTGAGTAATCCAGAAGACAGCTAAAGTTTGAGGACTGCCAGGTAGGATGGAAAACCCACTGGCCAATTCAGGTCTCTTTCCAAGGACACTTCATTTAGGCTTCGCAAAAGGATCTGAGTAAGGAGATGGAGGCAGGGTCCAAAGCTCCTGAAACGCCTGTACTGTGTTGCTTTGCCTGCCCTGTGCCCAAGCTAGGTGGTGACCCTAACCTTTTCACCTGCGTACCTCAGGACCTGACACAGTAGCTACACAGGGGTGTGGAAGTAAAATAGGGTGGAAAGACTGACAAACATAACCGTTTTATTTCAGAAAGGAAGCAAGCATTTGCCTGGCAGCCATCTCACAGCCACTGGAAGGATGCGGCCTGTCGGGCCTACAGGAATGTGGTGACTGCCGCTCCCCACCCCCAGGCAGCACACCACCGCTCTCTGGGTTCACCCAAATGGTCTACCAATGTGCTGAGTCACCTTCCCCTGAGACCCTGCCTTTCAAAACTTTAGAAATTGCTCTCTCAGTGGCAAGTACCTTAAACAGGTCCTAATCCATAAGCCCATCTTACTATTTTTCCTGCTTTTTAAGGTGCAGATTCCTGGTTTTTCACTCCAGCTGCACTGAATTCAAGGGAAAAAAGGAGACCAAGGAGGTCAGTTTTAAACAGGTACCTCATGTGACCCTGAGCCTGGATCCCAGAGAACCGCATTTCAGCAAACACTGTTTTAAAAGTAGATGCTTCATGTTCTTTTCTTTTTGACAGAAATTCTCAACATCTTTCCTTCTTCAAATGATCCTGTAGTACATGTTTGTCACCCACGATGTCCTTCTGGGGAGGAATAGCCTTTCTACTTCAGAGACACCTTTGTGAGTTCCCGCGAAGGCAGCCCTGCCCTTCATTGTGAGGCCAGCCAGGTGCCCCTGAAAGGCTGAGGTCAACCCATCTCAGCCAATCAGATGCTTTCTCTAGCACCCGCAGCTGAAGCATCCACTGATTCATTTCTGAGTCACTCTGATGATGCAGTGGCCACAGCTTCCACACTAGCAGTAACATCTACGTGCCAACCAGGCAGCTCTCATGGGTCCCTGGTACGGGTGGGTGTGTGTGTGTGTGTGTGCGTGTGCGTGTGTGTGTGTTTTGTACAGGGTCTCACTGCACAGATCGATTCCTAGTGATCCTCCTGTTTTCCGCCTCCCAAACGCTGAGATTACAGGCCTGCGCCACCACGCCTAGCATCAATCCCCATCTCGGCAGGCCCAGGGAGCAGGGCCGGCACTGCAGCACATCAGATAGACCCCTGATCCACTGCATCTACCTAAGCAGGCACTTTAATCCACTGAGCTCTCTGGCCAGCCCTTGGTCCCATGTTTTTGGTCCCGGGTAGCCAGACTTCCTGCCACTTCCGAAAGCCACCCAGTGCCCATCCTTCTAGGAAGTGCTACAGTCACCCAGAGATCCCTTTACACAGTAACAAAGCATGTTGACCCTTAAATCCCAAAAGTCAATTTGTCCCTTTAGAAACTCATTTCCTTCATATATTGAACAATATCAACACCACATTCCTGGCCTAAGGTTTTGTTCTTCTCACTCCGTCCTTTTTGGTACTAGTCTACTTCCCCATGCTAGAACACAAAGACATAGTCCAGCATCGGCGTCGCAAGGAAGTCCGTAATCAAAGTATGACAAAAACTAAGCTGAGGAGAACTGCTAACTAGACTGCAGCCCAAGCTTCTGAGAGGGACAGGGTCTCCAGACCCACTTAAGAACCTGTGACAATGACAGTTTCTCCCATTTTGCAATCTCTGCTTTGATCATCTGCCAAGTGAGGGCTCTGTGTGCAGTCCGGGGGCTTGTCTGTTCCCACCCCGCCATGCCCAGGCTCACATCCTGAGAAGACAGCTCCTGGGGTGGGGGTGGGGGTGAATGGGTAAACTCACCAAAGTGTGAGAAAGGAGAATTTAGCAGTGTCACCAAGTTAAATTATATGACTTTGCCCAAATCCAAACCTTCGATGAAAAAAAAAAAAAATCATATGGTTCAACCCCACTCATTGCTGCAGAGCCCGAGTGAGGGTCTCTGTGGAGCAATGGAAGCCAATCTTGCGCTGGCTTGACCTCGGAGTAGGCACCTATCCTCTCACTGAAGTGTGAAGAACCTTTCTCCAGCCAGCAGAGCCAGGAAAAAGGTCGATCATCGCCTCGGGCTCCCGGGACAACCCGTAGTTGCAGGAAACTTGCGCCTGCTTACGCGCCCTCCCCAGTCTAGTGCAAACTCGGCCCCTTCTGCCTGCCTCCCTCCCGGGCAGGAGCCTGTCCAGACCTACGGGACACAAAAGAACAGGCGGGCGGTCGAGAGGGCGCGGGAAGCCGGCGGCCAGGGAATCCTCCGCCGCCCGCCGGAGGGAGTTGCCGCGGCAACCTGGCCACTTCTCTCCTCTGCGGTCCGGGAAGGACACCAGCTGGGGCACTGCGGCCAGAAAAACGGAGACCTGCAGCTCTGCTCCCGTCCTCGCCACTCGGCACAACTCTAGGAAAACTGATTCCGAGCCCCAGCTCTCCCAGGAGGAGCCGGGAAGCTCTCTGCCCACGTTCCTCTTTGTTGTCCGGTAGGCGCGCCCGCGCCCAGGGTGCCGGAGGAAATCCGGCTCTCCATCCTGGCTAAGGCGCACCTCTCGGGACTGGGCGACCGCAGGGCGGCAAAGGGAGCGTGCGCTCTCCTGCCGCCGCGGAAGTCTCTCTTTGCGCCTCCGGACCTCACTCTTGTTAGGTCAGTGACTCTGCTTGCTCCACCTAGCAAACTGCAAGGTTAGCTCTTCCGCGCGCTCAGCCCGGGGCGCTTGGCGCCCTATCCTCACCCCTACCCCGCCCCAGGGGAGCCTCCCCGTGTCGCCACCGCTCGCGCCCGGAATTCGGCGACCCCACCGCGGCTCCGATGCGAGGCGCGGAAGTCTGGCCCAGAAGCTGTAGCGCAGGCCGCCACGCTGCGGGAAAAGTTTGCACGCCCTACACGACTGTCCCAATCTCCCGTTAATGGGGCAACCGGGTCACCGCCCTCTCCCTGCGGCCGTGGGGTCGCAATCGGGGCTCGGCCACCTGCCGCGGGCTCCGATAGGGCGCAGAGCGAACTTCTCCGTCCCATGGCCAGTTCTTGGCATCTGGTGAGGAGCGCGCCGCCCCCTCCCGGTCCGCGGACCTCTCCGGCTCCACGACGCGGACACAGCTTCTCTCCGCGCGCCGGCTGTCGTCGCGGCCACTGCCCGCACCTCTCCTTACGGGACCCGAATCGCCTGGAACTGGCTCCCGGATTATTTGAAAACCAGCTCTGGAGACTCCGAGACAGCTTCCCGAGAGCCGGCCGCCAGACTGGAACGGGCCGCGGGGTTGCTGGAGCTGGGACGCTGCGGGAGGCGATCGGAACCCAGGCAGGGGGCGGAGACCTGTTGCGGCCTCCTCAGTCCCCGACCAAGCTCTAAAGGTGGGGCCGCCGGGGTGGAGGTGACCCGTAGACGCACTCACCCGCCACCGCCGCCGCCGCCGAACTGAACGCGTGGCCAGGTGCCTGTCCTGACCCGCACGGTGATTTAAATATCGCTAAGCCTTGGCCTCTGGCCGCGCTCCGATTGGACGGCGGAGCGGCGGGGCCGCGCGCCCAGGGGCATCCATCCCGACCTGGAGGGCGTGTACTTCCTGCGCCCGGAGCAGAGGGCCCCGCAGCTGCTCCAAGCTCTTCGCCTTTCCCCAGAGCAGAGCCCCAAATGCAGCTACTTTCCTGAAAATCCCGTTTCCCAGGCGCTTCGGGTGACTCCCGCGGACCTTTAGACTTTCTCGCCTGCTCTGGTGGCTTTGTTTGTGAAACAAAACTACAGTAAAGCAGATCTGCAGGGCTGGGGGTGCAGCTCCGCGCTAGAGCACTACACACGTGGCCCTGGTCCTAATCTCTGCGCCCAGACAAAAACACAGCAAAAGTAAACTGGCTCCTTGGCATGTGCCAACACAAAGCTTAGTTGCTAGCAGGGAAAGGGTTTGGTATAAAAGGGGCTTCTGCTGCAGCACAGAGCACAGTGTGTCCTGTCTCTGGTGCGTGTGGGTCCCCCCAGACTGACCAGCCCAGAGTCTCCTCCAGCAGCTTCTGCCAGAACTAACCTCATCTCTGACTTCCCTCACCAAGGTGCACCCCACCCCCTGCACCGTGGCTTCCTATCTAGAATTGAGAACGCGGTGGTCTTTTTTGTCTGCACACATCCATGAATTTAGCACGTGTGGAAAATACGCAACTGTATTGTAGAGACGCGTTCTTGTCATCATTCCCTAAACTATACAGCATAACTAGTATTTATGAGGTGTGATCAAAACACACAATGAATGCTTAAAGAAAAAGTACAGGAAAAGACGTGTTGCTCAACACCCTCTCCCAGTACTCTTCCCTTCCAGCATACTTATCCCATCGTTCTTGGCACTTTCCAAAGCAGCTCTGGAAGTCCTCTTTCATGAGTGTCTTCACAGGTGTGAGTTTTAAAACGTAGTGAATGCTGTAGAAAGCACTAAGGGCAAGGCAGGGTGATAAGAACTCGCCAAGCCTTCCTCCACCTATTCACAGAACCTGGCACTGAGCAACTTCTGGTTCTCCACCCAAAGTCCAAATGATCAGCAATGGCAGTGATTTCTATTTTGAATTGATCAGGTAATCAAGACAACCAGAGCAGCTTAATTAAAAATACTCGGACAGAAGGATTTCAAGAACTACTTCAGAAAGTGGCAAGAGCTCTGATATAAGTGTATTTGACATGAGGTATATTTTCAGGGAGATTAATAGCAATGTGTCTTAACATAATGAATTTTTAAAATTTTAAACATCTCTCACATTTTTATGACACCCCTTACGTAGCATTCACATCATACCTGGCAGTATAAGTCATCTGGAGTTTAAAGTGTCCTAAAAGGTTGTGTAGCCTAGACACAAAGAGTGAGTATGCCATGGTATAGGAGGGCCTTGGGCATCTGAGGACTGGGGTATCTGAGCGGATCCCAGTCTCCACCATCAAATGCCAAGGCATGGCTATGGAATCTAATTAAAAACATAGTGAAGAAAAGCACTCCCAGGACAGTGCTAGCATCCAGCAGGTGCTTAATAAATACTTGTGATACTGATGGCTAGATGGATGGACTGATGGAAGGGTGGGAGGACAAATGGAGAGAAGCAAGGAGGTATGGATGGAAAGACCAATGGATGGTGGACTTGGGAACATCAACTTGCTAGCACTTTCTCTCACCTTAGAATCTAACATAGAACAAATGCTGGGGTGGGGAGTGTGGTTTTCTTTGAATGTTTACGTTGATATTCAATATACATAGTTCCAGAACAAAAGACCATAGTTCAAAAATTTCTCAAGTAACACAAGAACATGGTAAGATTAACAGCCCTGAGAGTGGCTCCCAGTCAGTCCTGCATTTTCATCCAAGTGCCTGAGGCTCAGAGGAAGTGTAGAGCCTGAGGCTGTGGAAAAAGTCAGATTCCTCTTGCTAGAGCAGCTTACTCTTCCTGCCTCAAAGTTTAGGCCTGGGCTGTCCCCCTTTGGCTGCTCAATCTCTCTGAGCTTCAGCTCCCTAATCTGCAAAATGAACACAGTGACAGTTCACAAGTCTCGATTTTTCAATCCTCGTGATAATATCAACAACAATAATAGCCGTCCGGTGAGCACCACACTTAACGAGCATTTACTATGAGCCAAGTGTTTACACTGAGTTTTTATGTAACGTTATCAACCACAGTAGAAGGAAGCCAGGTTATTATCTCCACCTTGAAGATAAGGCTAAAACAGTTGCAGCCATTTACCTGCGGATGTAGGTAGTAAGTGATGAGCCCAGGTGTCCTGACCAATGACTCAGTACACCAGAAATAAGCAGAACTCTCTGGTCGCTGCTGCGCTGCATTGACAGGGTTAGCCGCCTGCCTTCTCCTAGGGCACTGACACCTTCAACTGTTTGGCATGCATTTTGGTATTCTGCCCTTACACCTGCTTTTGCTGATCTTCAATAAGTGAAAAAGAACATAAGTAGAACACGATGTGAAGATATTTCTGGGCAGCCTCAGTAGACAGTAGTAAGAATGGATGGTTTGTTCTGTTTGATTCAGCTTAGAGCCCTAATCCTCTAGGCCTGCTAGTTAGTGATGCTAAAAAAGTATTGAAGCTGTGTCTAGTGACCACATTGAGCTAGCTAGTGGTTTCTGGTCTAGATGTCACAGACACTGGATACTTGCATTATTACAGAAAGTGTATTGGAATACGCTGGCCTCAATCACCATAGACAAACAGTCAACAATCAGGAAGGATAAGTGGAGAGCAGCACTGGGACAAGAAACCTGCATTTCAGCAAAAGCCCAAAGGTTTACATGGCCTTAGAGGTGAGTTGTGTGGTGTGGCTGGGTGCTAGCACATGTGCTTGTCCTGTCCAAGGCCCTGGTTTTGATCCTTGGCATCACGAAAGGGTGTTAATTGAGGTTAATTATTGTCAGAATAGACAAAAGATGATAATTCTGTCATCCTGTCTATTCTGGGCAAGTCTCCTATTCTTAGACTTGTAGCAATTTTTCTGGGTCACGAGGACTAAAACAAAATAGGTTTACAGGTACATTATTCCGGTTAATGTGACAATTGCCATCACAAATGACATATTCAAAAGAGAGAAGGTGTCTTTTCAGACTCCCAGTGCAGTCACTGCTCTGAGATCCTCACTGTGCTGTCAGTGGCCGCCACGGGAAAGCTCAGCAAAGAGCTGAGTGTGACACCACAGCTCTCCTAGGGCGGCCAGTGTGCCACCTGCTGGGATGTTATTGTGGATTTTCCTGGGATTGAAGAGTGTAGTGGACCCTGGGAAGCCTGAGCTAACCAGTTGGAGCCTGGAGCAGAAGCAATCCAATCAGGGATACACAGGTGGCGTATGTGAGCGTTCTGACGGGGGTGAGAAATGGCACAGTGTGGAAAACATTACCAGGTGGATGGCATGGGGCTCCTCACAGGTGCATCTCTTGCAGCTGAAACCTCTAGTGACTTATTCATAAACAACTGTTGCAAAATAAATGCTGATGGCAATGACAATCTCATCCTTGTTGATATGGTTTGTGTCTAGATGTGCCCCCGAAACCTCATGTGGTCATAGGTTTTGCCAGAGGTATTTGAATCCAGTGTGTGATTGACTTGTAGCAAGACTGGGGCTAAGGGTGCTGGGACTAAGGCTGGGTGGTTGCTGGATCAGTCCACTGGCGGGATTGGCACCTCCCTTATCTCAATAGACCGGGCACAGTAGAAGGAATGGACAGAGGCTTGTCTTCCACTGCCCTGGAGCTTTAGATGTCTTCTGCCACCTTGAACTATTGCCCTGTGCCATGGCCACCCTACCTTGGAGCCAGCCGATCATGGGCTGCAACCTCCACAAACTGCGCTAGTTAAGCCTTTCCCCCCTTGACTTAGGGTGTTGGTATTTTGTCTCGGCAGTGAGAGAAATGTAACTAAGACATCTGTGTAAAGAAAAACCATGGTCACATATGACTTTTCAGATAAAAAAATCCCCATCATCTTAACACTGGTCTGCCCTCAAAAGACTGAAATTTTTGTAGTGGAAGGGGAGGGAAAGAGGTTGAATAGCTTCATGCATGCCAGGCCTCTCTTATAAATATTTTACCTCATGATTTCCTGTTCCTCTTAGGATTTTTTCTCCTCTGCCTCTGGGCCTGAATGCCAAAAATAATATTATTGGTGTTAAATAACCAAAAACCAATAAAACGTTCTTTTGTACTTCCGGCACCTTCAGGTATGATTTGCAATTCATCTGTCAACAAATTGCATACTAATTCAAAGGTAAAAATCTCTCATCCAGTCTGAATAAAGGGAGAAAAGAACGAGAAGGAACCAGGCTATGGCAGAGCCTTGGAGGCCAGAACTCGGGAGAAGTTGGAAGCCTTAGTCACAGTTAGATGCCCCATCGAGGTTTTATGTGTTGGAATCCGCCTTCCAGTCATGGGCTTCTCATAAATGCCTCCTCTCCAGGACTGGCTCTCATCTCTGCCTTTCCTTCTAACATCATTTTTAATATGTATTCAATCAAACAGAGCCTGTAGGACACTTTAGCAGGCACAGGAGCATCAGCAAGGTAGGACCATTCATCTTGCTTTCTGATGAGGCTCCTTCCAGCTGAGGCAAGAGGGAGCTACGGAGGTAGGTGGGAGAATGCTGTCAGTCCTGGTTCACGCCCTGTGCATTTTTGACATAATCCACAGGAGTTTCAGCCAGAAATGCAGAAATGCTTACCTCTGTGATAAGCACTTTCACTCTCCTGGTAATAATTGCTATTGTCACTTTCCTCTAAAGAGCTACTAATTTGTATTTATTGTTATTATCTGAAGTACTGATGAGTTTTGCATACATTAAAGATATCCATTTCAGGGCCGGGCAGATAGCTCAGTGGAATAAGTGCTTTCCTGGCAAGCACAACATCCTGAGTTCAATCCCTGGTTCTGCAAAAAAAAAAAAAAAAATATATATATATATATATATATATATATACACATATCCCTTTCAGATTCCCAATTGTGTATAGGAATATCTGCTCTCCAAATGCTCTTGGAACTAGGCCAGTCTTAACATCATAGTGGTTCCCTCACTCACAGACAGACAAATGGAAAAGTCTTCCATGTGTTCATTGTGTATTTGCATGGGGGTCATGGTTTTCCTTCCTCACAAATTATAATTTAGAAGTCACAATGGGACTCGCCACCTCTCCCTTCTGGGGAGACAAACAGGAAACTTTAAGCATTCTGTACTTGATTTTTAAGTCAAGTGTGAATAAATGCTGGAAAAATGAAAGCTACAGTTACTCCTCAGCCTTTCAAGAGACTCCAATATTGACCCAGGACTGTAGTAGCACCCTCTTCACTGGGGTAGAGGTGCCTTACGCTTCACCAAAGGTTCCTGTCAACTTTTCTTCTCTGGACAGCAACCCCATTTAGAGCAATCTTTCACTCAAGCTTGCAAGCCACTGCTGGACACAAAGAGAAACACTAAAAGAGCTAGATTCCAATGAATTCCTTTTAACTGCTGAGAACACAGAATGATTTGTTGTTTTTAATTAATACGCATGAGAGTGTTTTTGTTTGTTTGGGTGGTCATTTTGTTTTGCAGTACTGTGGACCCAGACTAGGGCTTTGTACATGCTAAGCACGTGCTCTGCCTCTGAGCCGCATCCTTAACACAAACAAGAGTTCTTTAAAACTCAAGAAAAATGGGAAAGAAGCTTAAGTGTTGACATCTGTGGTGTTAGCATAAGCAGCTAAATTAGTTAGAAATGCTATAGGCAGGCAGGCAGGGCCAGGTCCTCGAAGAAGCCAGGCACAGTGATGGATACTCTAAATAGCAACGATCACCATAGGCAAGAGACTAGGACCTCCTGGCCCATCCCTTCCAGGAGAGGTCCTTGTTCTTTCTATGCACACGTGCTATGCACCTTGCTTCCCCATTGGGTTGATATCACCTCAACAGCTATACTTGTAATCTTATTTGGTTTTGGTTTTGTATTTAGCACAGGGTCTACAGGATCTCACTGTGTAGATCAGACTCATAGTGATCCTGTTTACAGCCTCCCAAGTGTTGGGATTACAGATGCAGGTCACCACACCTAGTTCCAGTTGCTATCTCAGTGCACCCCGGAGGAAGGCCTAGTACAGCAGGACTGAGGATCAAACTCCCTGCCCCTGAATCTGCCCAAGCAGGTGCTTTAATCCACTGAGCAATTTGGCCAGCCCTTGTAATCTTATTTGTCAGCCACAGTTTTGTTCCACCTTATATCTACCTCATGGTTTCATACCCAGCCCATGGCTTTCCTCTATGATACTTCTTTTGAGAAGTGGGGCCCTTGGCAACCTGCTTCTTAGCTCCTCTTCTTTCCTCTTAGATAGAGGCTGTTGTTCTCCCAATTTCCCTACTCTTAGCTTCTGTTGTTCCTTTAGAATTCATTCTTCAGTTTGGGGAAACATGAACTCGACATATTGAACATCCAGCAGGTTGGGCATGATAATCATTCCCTTAGATTATTTAGATTATTTGGAGATCCATAGATCATCCGTATGTCAATGTCAACTCCATCAGCTGTAAGTAGGAAGTGCTCCCATAACTGTGATAATCAAAATGTTCAAAATCCAGGGTTTGATTTTTTTTAAGTTACAAGTGGAATTTCTTTTGAGTTGGGAGCAATCTTATCATATACACTCAATAGGGGTCCCAGGTACTAATTTTGCTAAGGATTGTGATCATAAACAGAAGCATGTTTTCCTTTCACTTAGGCATTGACTAGTAGGTTGCCTGTCTGGCCTGTGGGCAGGTAAGTTATCTGCCCCAGTTATCAGATTTCTGTGATCGATTACTTACTTTCTTTGTCACCAGAGCAAACCTACTGAATTGACATCATTAGGCCCATTGGACAGGTGGAAACACTGAAGTGTAGATAAACAATTTGCCCAATGACACAAGAGTCCAGATGGACTGAAGATTTCAGAACTCTTATCAAGATACTTTGCTCATGGAGAAGCACAGAAGGGAAAGTTTGTGGGGTCTGGGTGTGAGATAAGGAGCAGAGCACTGTGGTGGTCAAACTGATTGGCCTTGGAATGCCCCAGGGTGTAGGTGGAGTGGAACTTCATGTGGTTGGGTCTTAAACCCATGAGTAGGAGCCTGTGTCTGATCACTATCTCCTTTTCTGCTGACTCTCCCTGTCTCCTGGGGTCCATGAAAGGGGAAGCTCTGCTCTATCATACCTGTCTGCCATGAGGCTCCTGTCCAGATGGTGGACTGAGCCCCTCAAATCATGAATATAATTAACCTTCTCTCCTCTTAATTTGTGAGTGTCAGATGCTGGGTTTCAAGGATGAGAAAACTGATAATACCATCTCACCTTAGTCCACTTCCCGATGCTATCACACAATACCCTGCATAATACCCTGGTAGACCACAATACCCTTCTCTGGCTCCTGGTTCTGAAGGCTGAGGCATCTAATAGAGAGGGGCTTCCTCTGCTGGGACACTCCTGCTGGGCCACCGCATCCCAAAGGGCAAGCGAGCATGCAGGGACCTGAGGTACAAAGTAGGAATGCTGGGCAGGACTCACTTTTGTACCAAAGCCCAAAGCCACTACCCTGGTCCTTAACCCAGGTGTGAACTGCCAGCGCTTGGCACAGACCTCCCGACCTGATCACTACCACAAGGCCCCTCTTCTGATAATGTCACAGTGCTAATTAAGTTTCATCCTGAGTTTTGCTGGAGACATTCAAACCATGTGGAAAACTTGGGGTTCCCCTGAGTGGCTAACTGAGCCTCTACTCAGACAGACTTCTAAGAGCAGGTCCCCAACATGCAAGACAGGGCCACAGAGAAGACCAGAAATGTGGGCTGTGCTGGGAGGTTCTCCTCACATTTTGCCAAGGCACATTCAGTGGCAGCCTGCTGTGGGCAATTCCAAGGGTGGAATTTGGGTGGGATTGTAGATCCTTCCTGGATTCCCTGTGGAGGTCTGCAAATGCAAGCACTCATCCTGAGGCCTGCATTTAGGGAAATCCACATTTTACTTTCAAGTCTGAGCAGAGAAACGCTTTTAAAAAAAAGAACGAACTAATAGAGAAGTGCTTTAGCACATAACAGGTCTTCAGCGAATGTCAAAGGAAACAAGAGGCAATAAAAATGAAGTTTATACTCTTAAGACCAATAAATGTAGGAACAGCAAAAGCACTTTCAAAGATCGATGAAGAACACCCATAGGGCAGTTCTGGAGTCCTGCTAGGGCCACTTACGGGATCCTAAAGACTTTCCTAACTTGCTGTTAGATCTCAGTCTGTTTGCCCTGCATGTTCCCATTCCTTCTGCAGAGCTGGGGCATGGACATCACTCACTGTCAGTCCTTTCTTCAGCCCCTTTTTCCTCCTTCCTCATCTCTTGATCCCCTTTCAGCCCGAGAAAATTCTTTCTCCGACTTTCTGTTGTCTACCTCCTATTTTGATCTTTATTCATCCTTTGGGAGAAATCACGCACAATTTAAACTTGTGTGTCTAGTTTATCTCACCCTTATGATCTTGAACTGTTTCTATTTTTCTATGAAAGACTCAAGCTTTTTCTTCTTTGTGGCAGAGTAATACTCCACTGTGTGTCACATTTTTTTTGCCTACTCACCTATTGACGGATATGTGGGCCACTCCTAAGCTTTAGCTATTGTGTTGTGGGTGGTGCTGCTGTAAACATCGGTATGCACTTGCTTATCTTGTTAAAGGCTGTTATGTTCTGTGTGTACTTGTCACCCCAAAGCCTCATGCAGTCACTGAGGTACACTTTTGTAGTTTGTGATTAATTCATGATCCAAGGCTGGGATTATGGGTCTGAGTACTGCTGGGATTATGGGTCTGAGTACTGTTGGGATTGTGGGTGTAAATGCTGCTGTGATTATGGGTGTGATTGCTGCTCCCAGCCTGGGGCAGAGAGCCTGAAAGCACCATGAGGGAGACCTGCTCTGTGTGGCCATTGTTGCAGCCCTGTTGCTCTTGCTGTTTTCCTGCCTTCCGCTGCCATGAACTGTTGCCCTCTGCCACGTGCCAATCTGCCTTGGATCCAGCCATGTATGAACTGAAACCTCCAGTAATTGTGAAGTAAATAAACCTTTTCTTCCTTCGTCTGGAGTGTCAGGCATTTGTCCCAGCAAGGAGAGAAGAGTAACTGAGACAGCCTCACAGCCGGGTACCGTTCTCTCCATTTTCCAGAGAAGGACATCGAGGCTCGTGGACGCAGCTCTACTTTCTTATTTCCATACTAAGAACCATAGTTACCATTAATGAGGGAAGCCATTATTTTAAGCACCTTATCTATATATTTTATTTACTATTTATGATAATACTAGGAAGTATTAATTAACGAAACAAAACAAAAATATATTGAGGATCCACTAAGTCCCAGGAAGGTACTAGGTTGGGGGTAGCAAACAGTCCTGCCCCATGGAGTCCATAGTCCAGGAAGAAAGCGGATGTCACTTAATTTATCCGCATGAAGGGGCGAGCTATGTGAGAAGATGTGCCTGTGTGTGTCACAGACCCACACAGCACGCTGTCTGTGTTAGTCATCTGATACAGTAACACAGTCTGCTGTGACACAGGACCATAGGTGGGGTGGCTTAGCAAAGGAAATGTGCTGTCCCACTACCTGGAGGCCACAGTCAAGGCCAGCAGGATCAGCTCCTTCTAGTTCCTCTGCTGGCTTCTGCTGATTCATAGGTCTCTGCACACCAGCCTTCCTCTGTGCACACAGCTCTATCTGTCTACATGGCCTCCACTCATGTCTGCTTCGGGTTCACTGTCATCTTGAAAGAATTTTTTTCCAAATGAGATCCCATTCACGGGCAATAGGGCCTGCTTTGGAAGCAAGCGGTTTCACCTAGAGTGGCAGCACCTTATACATGGCCTGACTGATGCTCCCATTGACTTGCCTGAGCTCAGTCTGCTGGCTGAGCCTGCCAGCTTGAAAGTCCAGGCCTCCACCCATACTGCTGATCCAGCTCTAGGAGTGAACGGTCTAGAGAAAGTGCTCTAGACATCCTTGCCCAGTGCTCATCTCTAGGAGATTCTAGGAGATTCTAGGAGATAGGAGCTCACTCACTTACTCATTCATCTGACACACAGTCACTGATAGGCAAAAGCCATGTACATGCATGTATTGGAATCCAACCAGAGAGCAGGTGAGTAAAGAAGAGAGACTTCCAAGTGGTGACCATGGGAGGACTCATCAGGAAAGGACTTAAAACAGAG
>PVKA01032471.1:0-25280 GCA_004027165.1 Ctenomys sociabilis
TGCCTCAGACTTGGGATCCTTCTGCCCCAGCCTCCCAGAGTGCCGGGATTACATGTGTCTGGCACCACATTCAGCCTTGAAGCATTCCTCTCTCTGTCTTGTTCAGCCTTCAGGCCTGAGCCCTCTAGGATGTCCCCAGTCTGCCTCCCCATGAAGGGCTCCTCTGTCCCCATCCTGTTTGGTCTCCAGTCTTGACTGTACCACACTGTGGTAGGTTTTGGCATTTGTCTGTCCCTTAGACTAAGACCTGCACCAGTCTGGTTTACCTTGGCCAAGAGTCACAGCCACAGCTGGTTATAGAAGTGACCTTTGTTCTCTATCCACAAAAGCCAGCCTAAGAAGTCAAAGCAAATAGCCACCCCTGATGAGAGAACGAGGCTGTTCCAACTCTAGTCTAATCCCACCTTCATCACTGTCCTGAGAGCAGATGCCAACCAATTTGCAGAGGGGACAGGAGAGGTGGGGCCTGGGAGAGCAGCAAGTATCCTTACCTGGGGGTCACACCCACAGAGGCCCGTGGGGGAGGAGAAAGCAGAAGATTCAGGCAATGCTTAGGGCAGACAAAGAAGTTGCCCCGAGAAGGCCCAGAAGGGGAGGGAAGGGTGGTGAGATGCCTTGTCCCTGTGCCACTTCTCTGTCCACCTGGGGACACTGGGGGACAGGGAGCACCAACATCCACACCATGATGTCCTGCTGGGGGCACATTCACAAAGAGCTGAAAATCACCATGGCAACTAGATGCTAGACCCTGTGACTGGGTAGAGGAAGCCAGCCAGGGTCATAGATGCCAGGGACAGAACTAGAAGGAAACCCATGAGGTACAGAGGGCATGGGACTGGAAGGTGGTGCTATATTTGGGGCCCAGTGCCACCCCTTCCCATACTGGCTCTCTGGGAAAGGGAGTACAGGAGGCCTCAGTTTTTCCACTGACAAAGCAGGGAGGGAGTCTGAAAGGAAGCTGCTCTGAGCAATACCTCGTCCTTGAGAGTGGCTTTCACCTCCTCAGCCACATCTCCCACAGAAGCTGGGGGCTCTGGTGACATGGGTTGGATGGAGTTCTGACACCCAGGGCTCATCCCTGCCCAGCCTGGGTCCTGGGAAGCCCCACTCTTCAACCCAAAGAGAGACCCAAAATGATGAATTCTGGTACAGGGGTGACCGGCAACAGGGAGACTTTTGGGGAGCCCAGCAGGGAAGCAGGGGTGGGTACCTGGTTGCAACTCCCATCCCTGCCATCATTAGCTCCCAGGGATGTCACCACTTGTGTCCATGGCCCTGGTGCAGCCAACCATGCCCGTAGGGCAACCCAGGCCAGCTGGCCCTGAGGTGGCTGCAGACCCACAGGCCAGGCCAGGGGGTACCTGGAGAGAATTGAGGCTCACGGCAGCGTAGGCCCAGGCTGGGCTAAGGTGCACCAGGATGCCGACCAGCCAGGTAAGGCCCAGGATGGGCAGCAGGACCAGCACTGGCTTCACCGTGGCCCTATGGAGGAGGGGCAGGGCTGGGGGGTCCAAGCCGCACACCTGAGGCCATAGCACCCTCCCGCCGCCTGCCTCCTCCTCCCTAGACACCTACAGGCGCTGTGAGGTCAGCACCAAATCTCCAGCCCTTTCGGGTTTTTTATGTTGAACTTAGCCACACCCCTAGTACAGACCTCCTTGTTCACACACACAAGCCCCAGCCGGCCCCAGGGGCCCCCTCCTTGACCCCTGGCCTCACCACATCTGGACACTGAGCTGCTGCTGCAGGCCAGGCTGTGGGCTCCGCATGTGTGCTCGGCGCCGGGCACTGGACACAGTGACCATCACCACTCGGACCAGGATGTAGGTGTTGGCCTAGAGAATGGGGGTCAGCAGGTGAAAGGACTCCACCCCGGACACATCCCTCCCTGGGACCCCTCTAGGCTCACAGCCAGCACGAAGAGCACAGGCCCCACAAAGGCCCAGATGGCATCTGTGTGTACATTGAGCCAGCAGTGTCCTGAGGCCACGTAGTCACCAGGGTTTGCGGCCAGGGTGATGGCCACGATGACCACGGGCATGCCTAGGGAGAGAAGGGGTTGCTTCAGGCTGTGTCACTTCCCTTCCTGTGGCACTAGGGAGCTGAACCCAGGGCCCCTGCACTGAGCTACATCCTTAGCCCTATTTTAATATTTTTAAAATTTTGAGACGGTCTCAGTGCGTTGCCTGGGCTGGGATGGAACTTGCCATTCTCCTGCCTCAGTTCAGCACTCTGGGAGAACAAGCGTGTGTCACCACACATGCCTAGGTCACCACTTTTCTCTCCAGGCCCAGCCTCTGAGCTGCGATTGGAGTCTGTGTCTCCTAGAGGTGGACACCAGGGAGCAGGGTCAAGAGCCCGAGCCCATGGGTGCCTGTGGAGCCATGCAAGCTGAGGAGTGGGGACAAAAAGGCCAGGGCTCAATGCAGAGTGGGGCACAGGCCTCACCCCAACCTGCAGCGTAGTATAGTAGCTTCCGGGGACCGGGGTGCATGCTCACAGCCACCACCTTGCTCCAGAGCAGCAGCCCCTCCACCAGCATCCAGGAAAATGCAGCGAGGAAGAGGACGTGCATAGCAGCGGTGACGGCCACACATGTCACCTGCAGCCGGGTGGGGGCCCGCTGAGGTCACTCCTAGCATAGCCCCTTCCTGGGTCCCATGCCCCTGCCTGGCATCACCACTCCCGCGGGAATGGTGGGGAGACCTCTGGCTTCCACCCACTGGAGCCTTTTCCTCGGGCACCCTGCTCCTCCCCTGCAAAGATGTCAGGGATGAGGAAACAACCAGGAGCAGCCTTGGGTGCTTTCCCAGCCCCCAGAGCTCCAGGGCCCACCTGCACCCCTCCACCCACCTGATTGGCCTCTGCCCACTCGCTGGCCATGAGCAAGGCCTCAGCAGAGGCCAGGGAGAAGGTGAGGTTCTTGTGGACTGTGGTCCGCTCTGACCTGGGGACCCTGGTGAGCAGAGGAATTAGTAAATGAGGACAGCAGTGCTGGCCCAGCTGTTGGGGGACCCTTTGGGAGGCACCCGCCTCACGGAGTGTGGCGCTGGCTATAGGACTGAGGTTCACAGCTGACCTGCAGGCAGGAGGCGAGGCGGGCAGAGTGGCCCTGGGGGCTCTGCCTGAAGGGCTTCATCTGCTTCCCAGCTGCCCCCTGCTCTCTGCTTCCAGGCTGCCCTTAAGGAGCAGCTTTCCTCCACCAGACCTTCCTGCCTTACAACCCGGACCCCAGATCAACCCTTGAAGGGTGGGTGTCAGCGTCAGGTATGACGTCCCAGTGAAGAGGAAGAGCATGGCCCAGCATGGCCCAAGGGGAGGCCTCCTTGCACAGTCACTGGGGCCAAGGATGGATGGACAGTAGCCCAAGGGGCTGTGGCGGTCCAGGCACTAGGTGCTGCCCTCACCCGGCCACCTGGAAGAGCAAGAAGGTGGTGGCAAGGGTGCAGAAGGACACACCGCAGCCCACGAATGAGAGGGTCCTCAGCAGTGACTCCTCCTCGGGGCCTCTCTGCAAGGAAGGACAGAGAAGACCTGTCACCCCTTGACTTAGACTGGACTTGCCCTCTGCTGCGTGGAAAGGCAGGGACGGGAGTAGCGCCAGCTGGTGGGGCCCAGGCCTACACATAGTAAGGGCTTAGGAAGTGGGCACAGACACCCACTCTCCCACTGGCTGTCCCTAAGCTGTCCCCAGCCAGCCCTGCCTCCACTGACTGATAGGCACGGGGAGGGAGTCCCCTTGATGGGTCATTGTGACAGGAAGACCATGCTGAATAATGTACCCCAAAGCCAGGTAACCTCAGCCTTCCAAAGGTTCCAGCCTCACTGAACTCGACCCCTTAGCAGCCAACCCAAGTTCCCCTTGAGCTCCAGGAAGCACCCCAGGTGCAGGTTCCCCTAGCATTTGCTCTTCTGTCTGTCAGTGCTGGCGCCCTTTGGAAGCCCTCATTACTGAGTCTCTGCTTATTGCTCTCCTCATCTGGGCCATGGCTTTGGGCACAGCCAAGACCTCTGCGGGACATCAGACCCCTGGCCCAGGCTCTGTGACCAAACTCATTAACCACTGTGCCCAAGCCTTGGCCCCTCACTTGTCCTTGTCTGCTCCCCCAGTGTGGGGACTCCCCTTTGTCCTGTCCTGCCCTTGCACAGACTGACCCTATTTGAGGTGTCTCCCTTGGCCTTTTGCTTCACCCCATTCATCCCTGCAGAGCTCGCTGAAGCTCCACTTGCCTGGATGTCGTAGACCTGCAGCAGGACAGCGAAGCTGGTGCTGTGGTTGCAGAAGCAGGAGGTTGAGTCCCGGTATAGGGCAAGCACCGAGCAGCCAGTGGTAGACCAGGAACCCTCCATCTCTGGGCTTGAGGGCAGGGAGGAGGGAGGAGGCTCTGAGCTGGGGTGGCCACAGGGCCATGGCAGTGGCAGGCAGGCAACAGCTTCTCATTGTTCGGGCTCACTGTTGCCCCATCTCACCAACTGTGTGAACTTGGCCAAGCACTGCCTGGCTGTAGGTCTCAGTTTCCCATCTGTCCAATGCACTTCACCTTCTCAAGGATGACCCAGACCAGCTGACACTGGTGACAAAGTGGCTGTGACTATTGTCTCCTTTTTCAGCTAAAGACAGGCAGGGAGCTGGGCCAATTCCTGAACACCTTCAACATGCCAGGCTTTGCCTCACATAGGATCAAAATCAAGCTCTATTTCCCCTCACATAGCAACTGCTGCCTGTCTTACGTATGTCCTGGGACAGGGAGCTTACTACCTCTTGGTAGGACGTTCTCCTGCCCGGCTTGTCCTGGAGCTGGACGGGCCCTGGAATCACCACTGAATGGCTGTGTCTGGAGGTTACACACACATATCCTACCTCGTGTGTGAGCAGAATTTATCTTTTCTAAAAAAGCCACGTTATTTCAATAATCTGGAAATAGAAACTCACCTGATACTGAAGTTCCAGAAAGCACAGATAGGCTCCAACAGCTTCTTGGGGAAGGGCTAGGGTTAGAAACAGGGCCAGGGCAGGGGCATCAGTATGCAAGACACAGGGTGGCATGTGAGGGTAGGGGTGCAGGTGAAGGAGGGGCTGGGAAGATCTCAGGTAGAAGCAGAAGGGGAGGCAAGGTGGGCTCATGTTCACTCTAGAATCATGTGCAGAATGGAAGAACTGGAACTGAGGAAATGGCCCTGGGCTGAGAGCAGTTAACCTACCCCACAGGGGGGCATGGTAGCTCATCCCTGTGACCCCAGCAGTCAGGAGGCTGGAGCAGGAGGACTGCCATGCGCTCAAGGCCACAAGAATACAAGGCTACATGGTGACATGGTGTCGCAAACAAAACAAAATGAAACAAACCACCCAAAGCACTGCTCTCCCTCTTCCCTCCTGTGGATGTCCTGCATCTGGTCAAACCAACTTGGAGTTGTGGTCTACTGATGTGCAAAGACTGCCACATTTCACTACTGAGTAAAGATGTGAAATGTGCACCGTAGTGCATGGTTGAGATTTAAGCTACACACACACACACACACACACACACACACACACACACACACATGGTCTCCATGCAAACTCAGCTTGCCTGACAGTTCTGCACCTAGACATGATATAATAAGTACACTAATTCTTTTGTAATGAAACAAAGACAACACGGTGATTTCATACACTGCCATTAGCAGCAAGGAGCCACCAGGTGGTCCCTGGTTCAAGCCCGAGGCTGGGAGCAGATGTAGCCCGAGCTTGGGACTTGGGTCATTTGTCCTGACTCGAGAGGGCAACTGCAACGTTACTTCTTGGGGTTCGCCAGTTACTTTGTGGTCCTTTAGTGCAACTGATCACCTTGCGACCTGGGAGAAAGGTGCAAGTTTGTGCAACTCTAGATGAGGAAACTGAGGAACACAGAGAGGGCTGAGCCTGAGCTCTCTCAGTCAACTCCATGCTCCTTCATGTATCCTTTCTCAGGGTGATTAAACTATCCTCCTATATATTCATTCTTCATGATATTTTCCCTTGCTAAATGTGGCAGTACATATGGATTATTCCAGTATTCTGGAAGGTTGAGACAGGAATTGCAAGTTCAAGTCCAGCCTGGGAACTCAGCAATTTAGTGAGATTCCTCAAAATGTTAATGCTTGGGGCTGTAGCTCAGTGCCACAGTCCTGAATTTACCTCCTGTATTGTTTATTTTTATTTTTTAAAAATGTATTTAGTACAAGGTCTACTGGGTCTCATTACACAGATCGGACTCCTAGTGATCCTCCTGTTTTCAGCCTCCCAAGTGCTGGGATTATAGGCGCATGCCACCATGCCCAGTCTCAATCCCCGTCTCAGCATGCCGTAGGGGTGGGGCTGGCACAGCAGGCCGGGAATCAAACCCTGGTCCCTGCTTCTGCTGAAGCAGGCACTTTAATAGTCTGAGCTGTCTGGCCAGCACTCTTGTATTGTTTTAAAAATAAATCCTGGGTCTCAGGTACTTTGATAGGTGCCAGGAATCAAATAAAACCACCTCTGCATTCTTATAGCAGGTGGCTACTGAATGCCTGGTGGCACTTTCAAGGATGTAAACTGGAATATAAATGTAGCTGTATGTTCCAAACTTTTGTGTCTAGGCCAGAGCTCCAAACCCAGAACTGGTGGCCAGACTAAGAGTGGATTAGAGGCAAGGACCGTCATGTCCTGGGGCTGGGCAGGGGTGGGGGCTGCTAATCGGGGGTAGACAAAGGTTTCTAAGGATCAGGTTCCCTTCCGGCCTCTCCTGAGTGGTTCTTACAGCCAGGATGAAATGGTGAAAGGCCAGCAAAGAATGCCTGTGACTGTGCCAATGTAGGAAACCCAGCAGGGAAAGCAAACAAGCACCCCGCTCCTGGGGCTCTGTGGGAAGGGCAAGGCTTTGTTCTGTGAAAGGAAAGATACCTTGCTAACAGTTGTTTTTACCAAGGTGGTGCTGAAGGCAGGGAAGAAAGTTCCTAGGCTGTGAAGGCGGGGAAGGCAGTGTTGAGAGGCATCAAAGACCCTCATGCCACCCACCTTGCGGAGGCCAACTATGGTCCTGAGGGCAGCCCCGTCCGCAGAGGGGCTGCCCCCAGAGGGACACGGTGGCCACAGGCAGAGGCCCAGCAGCCCACTTGCACTCCTCGTGGCCATCAGGCCTACGCGCTGTGCTCACATAGGCCGAGGAGCAGCTCTGTGACCTGCGTGAGTCAACACTGGCCAGGTCTGGTGGACGCGAGGAGGTGGGGAGTAGACTCCTCCTGCCCAGGGCACCCACAGGTGGCCAACCACGGAAGGCCCATCTAAACTCTCTTCAGCTGGCTATTTCCAGATGCATGCTTTTTATCTTTTTTTTTTTTTTTTTTAAGAGAGAGATAATGGGCTGGCAAGATAGCTCAGCGGTCTAGAGCGCCTCTCAGGGCCCGCGGTTCGAGCCCCAGCACCACATGCCATGCCAGCCCCTCCCCGCAGGGCCGGCTGAGCTCATGCCCCACCCCCGCAAACAAAGAATCCGTCATGTGTAGCGAGACACTGTAATAAATAAAGGAATTGTTTAAAAAAAAATAAAAGGAGAGAGAGATAATGATACCATTCTGTGCCCTGAGAAAGATAGGAGGAAAATGCCCCACAATGTTCACAGTGCCTATCTCTGGGTTACAGGAGCTCAGGCAGCAGTGTGTGTGATCGGAGGGGCTGTCAATAAACAGGTGCTGCTTTGCTCGCTCACCTGCCACTCAACTTCTGCTGTGCGACCTGATTCTCTGTGGACCAGGACTAGCTGGGATTGGGGTCCCCGGTGGCAACAGTTCTACTTGAAAGTCGTTACCAGGGAGGATTTTGAATGTCCCAATGACAAACGATGGAGGTGATGGATATGTCACCTGCCCGGATCTGATCGTTACGTATACTACACTCCATAAGTGTGTCAATGATGACGCCTCCATTAAAAATAACAAACATATTAAAAAGCCCTTCAAAAATAAATAAAATTGGCCGGGCATGGTGGCGCATGCCTGTAATCCCAGCACTCGGGTGGCTGAGGCAGGAGGATTGTTGTGAGTTCAAGACCAGCCTGAGCTACAAAGTGAGCTTAAGGCCCGCCTGAACTGCATAGTGAGACCCTGTCTCAAAAAGACAAAAAATAAATAAATAAATAAATAAATAAATAAATAAATAAAATTGGTAAACTTTTATCTAGACCAGTCAAGAAGGAAAAACAAAACATCACTGTATTGCTATGGATGTTAAAGAAGTAATTAGAGGACATTGTGAACAGCTTTATGATAGAGATTTGATAATCTAGATCAAACAGAAATTCTTCAACAGACACATCTTTTCAAACCATTTCAAGAAGAAATAAAGCACCCAAATAACCTGTATTGAAGAGCCGCAGCCCACAGCTTAAAGTGTTCCTGCAAAGAAAACGCTAGGCCTAAATGGCTTCATTGAAGCTGACTGAACATTTACAAGGGGGCAGAGAACGTTTTCCAGCTTACTGTATGAGATCAGCACTAATCTGATAGCAAAATCAGAGCGGGAGATTATAAGAAAACTGCAGAACAGTTTATCCATGAACATAAGTGCAAAAATTATTTATAAAATGCTAGAAACGGCATCCAACAATAGCTGGAAAGGATAATGCCCCCTAACCAAGTGGGGATGACTCCAGGAGCCCAAGGTAGGGCTAGCACTGGAAACCCATCCCAGGCCCCGGAAGAGCAAGCCGTGCCATGTACCGCATGGGAGAAGCACTCGGCAGGAATCAACAGCCATTCAGGAGAAAACTTCTCCGACCAGGAAGAGAAGGGCATGCAATCTAATAACGGGCTGCTGTGAAGAACTGCTGGGAACATTACATGAACACTGAAAGGCAGAGGGCTTTCCCTCTAAGACAGAAGGCCAGGATAATCACTCTGTTCAACATGGAACTCAACCCTGGCCGATGCAATGAGGCGAGACGAAAGGAAGACGGCACGACCAGAGAGGAGAAAGTGAAACTCTTCATCTGCATGTGACACGGTCACATACACGGGAAATCTACGGACTCTAACAAATGCCCATTGGCCAGCCCGCCACTCTCTGCAAGGCTGCAGGACACAGTGTCGTGGGACGTGCTGTAAGAGTGTCCTTCCGCACCAGCTCGAGATCCAAAACAACAGCAGCGGCAGTCACATCTGAATCACGGCCTGCAGAGGCATGGATGTAGCTAAATAGGTTCAAGTCTCTACACTACTGTGCTAGGAGAAATGTGAGAAAACCTAAGAAATAGATGTCTTGGTCGTAGACTGGGAGAATCATTACTGAGATGCCGGTGCTGCCAAACTGATGTCTTTGTTCAAAATCCTGGTGAGTTTTTCTGTCGATAATGACAAGATGCTATTAAAATATATGTGGAAAGGAAAAAAAAAATCTAGCTTAGTCAAAGCAGATTTGAAAGGGGGGGGGGAAGTCAGCAGGTTTACACTAACCGATTTTATCATTTTTTAAAATTAAATTTTTAAAAACGATTTTATACATTTGGTACAGAGTCTCACTATGCAGCTCGGTCTCGTAGTGATCCTCCGGGGTTGGCTGCCCAGTGCTGGGATTACAGGTATGCACCACTATGCCCAGTCTCATTCATGGCCTCAGGGGCTGGGGAGATGGCTCAGTGGAATAAGTGCTTCCCTGGCAAGCACAAGGGCCTGAGTTCAATCCCCAGTTATGCAAAATAAATAAATAAATAAATAAATAAATAAATAAATAAATAAATAAAAAATCAGCACTCATTCATGGCCTCAGTGCTACCCGGGGGCTGGGCCTGCATGGCACGCTGGGGATTGAACCCCAGTCTCTGCATCTGCCTAAGCAGGCACTTTAACCCGCTGAGCTATCTGGCCGGCCCTGCTAACTGATATTAATTTACTATAAACGTATATTCATCGGGGCAGTAATGAATGAGAGGAACGATGAAGATCAATGGAATCTGAGTGTGGTGGCGGGCTGGCCAATAACCCTTAGAGCAGCCTAAATGACCAGGTATAGCATGACATATTTGTGGACAGTCAATTTTCCACAAAGGTGACACGGTAATTCAAGGGGGAAAGAGTGAGCTCTTAAGCACTGGGTATCTACATGGGAAAAGTGACCTTTGATGTTTTCCTTACATAATAGATGGAAATTAACTTGAAATACATCCTAGAAAAGCTGTAACGGCACACTTTCTGGAGAATGTTGGCGTGCCCTTGCGATTGCCAAAGTTTCTTTAGGACACAAAAAGCATGAGCCGTGCAAGAAAGCACAATAATAGGTTGGACTTCATCACGATTTAAAACTTACCTTCCAAAGGCCCTGATAAGAAAGTGAAAAGGCCAACCTCACCGAGAAGGTCTCACAGACTAAGAGAAATTATTCACAAACAGGTGTCTGCGGAGGGGCTTGCATCCAAACTACATAAGAAATTCTTACAGTATGAGAATGGAAAGGAATACAGTCGAGAAGAGATTTGAACATGTGCTTAACAAAAGCAGACACACGCTGGCACCAGGCACAGATGCTAAGATGCCCAAGGTCATTGGTCTTTTGAGGAATTGCAACTTACACCCACAACGAGATATCAGCGTTTGACCATCAGAATACATAGTACAGAGAAGGCTGACAAGATGTCACAGAGATGTGGAGCAGTTGAAGCTCTCATGTTGTGCTGGGGTTACTGCCAAGGAAAACAAGCTGCCCCACCTCTTATGGGTTAAAATGCCCTTCTGGTGCAACCCAGAAAGTATAGTTCTGGGAACTTACCCAATAGAATGCAATTCATGGCCACAGAATGCTTGTATACAAGTATACATAGAAGATATACTAATAATAGCCAAAACTGAAAATAACTAAAATCCCCTTCACCAAGTAGATGGAATAACAGATGATGGTAATCCACATGATGGAATACTACTCAGCATTGAAAAGGAATGAACCATAAAAACGTGCAGAAAGAAGAACAGTGATTTCCTGAGATGAATGCTGACTGGGAGGAGACACAAAGGGCCTGTAAGAAGGCAGCGATGCTCTGTACCTTGACTGGGGCAGTACTGTGTGAGGATGTACAATGGTTAAGACTTGTCCAGTGCTGACTTAATTCCAGATTTATGCACTTGAGCCTGAGGTTTTGCATTCACAGACTTAACCAACCTCAGACGGAAAATGTATGTTTCCTTGCTGTACCAAAAGGGAGGGCTTTGCGTGCCACCTCTAAGGAACTTTACACATCAGGATGCTCTTTCCCTGTCCGTTTACAGAGAACCACCTGACCCCTCCTGCCTCGTGTCACGCTCCAGGGGTACTGTGGAGCTGGATGGCAAGCTGCCACGGTCTAGAAGCAGGAGGGAGGCAGGGAAGCCCCAGTGTCTCCCCGTGCCTGTGGCATGTGGTTTTATGAGTCCCACAGCCCTGGACAAAAATCCTTCTCCTAGTTTCTGGCCCTGGGGTGAACTGCTGAATTATGATGGTGGTCATCTGACATGGCTGAAGCCCGAAAACAACTTCCACCTTTCCCATGCCACAAGGGAGACTCCAGCCAGCTCAAACTCTGCCCCTGGCAAAAGTCTGTAAAGTCTCAGCCTCCCAGTGTTTCAGGTCAAAGGATTTCATTTCCCTGCCTCCCTGCCCTTGATCCTGTCTGTGTCCTCAGAGTTCATAAAGGCTCCTCCTCTATCTCTGCTTCTCTGCCACCTCGCTGCTCTGCCAAACCTAAAACCTTCCTCTGCCACTTGAAGCTGGGGGCAACAGCACTGCATCTCCTAAAGGTGACAGGGAGAGTGTGGTGGCACAGGCCTGTAATCCCAGCACTCGGGAGGCTGAGGCAGGAGGATTGTTGTGAGTTCGAGACCAGCCTGAGCTGCATAGTGAGACCCTGCCTCAAAAAGACAAAAAAAAAAAGGAAAGGGTAAATAGAGTGGCTTATTTAAGGCTCAGGGTCACTGAGAGCACCGGTCTAAAGTAGGTGCTCAAGGTGTCACTTTCCTTTCTATTTCCTTGAGGACAAAGAGGGTTGCTATGAGCAAAGTTTTCTTCTTGACGCTTAGACCTTTGTTGTGCAAGGTACTGGGGCCAGGGAGGGGTGGGCCAGGGTGGGGGCCAAGGGAGGGGTGCAGGCACTCAGAAGCCCACAAGCCCGCTCAGTACCTGGGCCTGGTGCTGCAGGTGGAAGCTCACAGCAGTGCTGACCGGCCCGGCAGCGTCCCACACCTCTGAGGAAATGACAGCTGAGCCCACCTGGGTGCTCAAAAACCTGTGGAGGGAGCAGGGACACCTAAGGGTGGATGTGGGACACAGGCCCTGTGGTGGCAACAGCTCTCAGAGCACAGGGCTGCCGCTCTGCCTTGGGGACTTGCTGGAGGCCCTCAGGGCTGAAGGCAGGACCCGAGGTGGGGTGAGCTGCAGCCCAAGCCTTCCTCTCCTCTAGCCTAGAAGAGATAGCCGGGGAGGGCCTCAGGCCTGAGCAGCCCCCTCACCTCTGCATCCTGCTCGCCTCCTCTGGGCTGGCCAGAAACTGTGGCCCCAGGCCGGGCACCGTTATCATGTGCTGCAAGATGCTGGGCGAGAGCCAGCTGTGGATGGCGGTGACTCCAGAGAGGCCTGGCTGAGGGCAAGGGGGACACAAAACCCCGCCAGGTGACGGGGCAAGATCCCCCAGATGGCTCTGAGGGGAAAGCTCCCTACTTCACACTCAGAGCAACTGAGGCTTGGAGCTCCTTCTCACAGCCCTAGAACCCACTAACCTCGCCCCACCCCTACCCCTGCATAGCTTCAGAGGGGACTTTCTCTCCCACCAGGAAAACTGGGTTCAGTGGAGGACTAAGTGACACCACCGTTTGGCAGCTTCTCTTATCCTGTTCCTCACCCACCTTTCCCGAGGAGCCGCTGCACCTCCCTGGCAGGGATGTGGATGTGGCCGGCCCCTTCCTGGTGCCCACCGGGCACGGTGAATGTGTAGCCTGCAGTGCTGGCCTCCCTCAGGCTCAGGCTCCGCACTTCCAGGCCTGAGATAAAACGGGGTGGAGGTGGGGCCCCAGGCAGAGCACCCTGTCCCTCTGCAGGGCACTGTGTGGAAGGCCCAACTGGCAGCTCCACAAGGCCAGCTTGCCCTCATGTGCTCACAGAATCCTGCTCAGGGAGGCTCAGCCACTAGCCCGAGGCTGGGGCCTAAGTACTAGCAAGCCGCCAGGGGCAGTGGATGCCAAAGGATATGAATTTGTGATTGAAGGCCACCATAGTTGTTCTCTATATTCAGTCTCCAAACATTTCCTAACTTGGCCTGGCCTGAATAGAGCTGGTTCAGAAACAGCCTCTGGTACAAAGCGTTGTCAGGACAAAGGAGCCCATCCTGGTATATAATTGTGACAAATGCAACAAGAGCAATCTTCACACGTTGGGGTGATGAGGGAGGGCCAAACTATCAGGACAGGGCTCAGACTGGGACAGCTTCTTAGATAGGGTTCTGAAGGATTAATAGGAGTTTTCTAGGAGATCAAGAAAGAAAGTGAGGATGGAAGGCAGAGGCAGGACATCGCATGGAAGGTTGGTGTGAGTGCAGAGTTCTCCTGGGCCAGGCCGAGAGCTGCCTGATCCAGCTGGGGGTTGAGGGTGGCAGGCTCACCCATGTGGCGGTACTGGATATATATCTGAGGTCTCTCAGAGCTCAGTGTGGTGCTCAGCAGGGACGCCAGGTGTTGTGTGGTCCCCATCAGGGTCATAGGTCCACCAACCACCTAGGAGGAAGGGACCTTTCAGCACTGATGACACTCTGAGGGGCCCCGCAGGTTCTTGGATACAGGAAGGCCCTGATTCATGGCTCTCAATCTGTCTTAAGTATGGACACGGTTGTTCAGGGCACTGAACTTAGAGACTCAACTAAGCAGATTCAACTTAGAGACTATACCAAAGACAGCTTTTTTTCTTCCAAGGAATGGAGAAATAGAAAAATGGGGGCACTAGCTTGCCCATTGCCCGGCTTGACACAAGCCGGAACCCAGGCCCGCCCTGCCACCTCACCTTGCTGATGGCCAGCCACGTGTCAGCCAGCTGCTCCTCGAGGACCAGACTGGTCACAGACATGATGCCCCGGCCCAGCTGCTCCCAGGACCCGGCCAGCGGCTCCGGCTCCCCAGCCCCCAGGGCCGATGCCCTCTTCAGAAAGTGCACGATGGCCAGCAGTGCGGCTGGCCCCAGCACAGGCTTCGGTACCAGCACCGTCTCTAGAACACTCAGGAAGCTGCAGGCCTTGTCCAGCGACAGAGGCCCAGGGGCTTCAGAGAGGGGGTCTGGCAGGAGCTGTGGGTAGAGGAGCCACTAACTACCTGGCTGGTTGTCACATGGGGATGCCCTGGGGTCACTCCTGAGCTCTGCCGGGGTCTTCTAGGTGGGTACCAGTCAAATTTGTCACAAGCTCTCAAGGGCTCCAAAATAGGGAGCATGAACAAACAGTCTCGGTTCCTGCAGATGTGTCAGGGCGGTGTTCCCCTCTCGAGGTAGGACACTGAGGTACGGGAGGTAACCCACAGTGGCCCCAGATCCACCAGTCTCCTGGGAGAGACTCACCACAGTGTCCTTGGCCAATGCATTGACTTGGCTGATCACGTCTTGGCCAGGCCACAACTGGATGTCCTGCAGCTGCTGATAGATCTCTGTATGGGCAGATACGAGCCTGCTGAGTGAGCCCATCCCCTGCATGTGCTGCCCAGGGAGGAAAAGCACACCACAGCTGCAGCCTCGCACACAGTGTGCTAGATGGAGAAACTGAGGCACAGGCAGCAAAGTCACTGGCCCAGGGTCTCTGTGCTTGGATCTAGCCCCAGGTCTGTGTAGCCCCACTGTGCCGTGACCTAGATTCTGCGTAGGCCCTGATGCTCCAAGCTGCTGAATTCCCTGACTGTCAACAACAGGCTCCTCAGCTCCACGACTCCCCCTCAGCAGAGCCCAGGTCACAGCCAGGGTGCAGCGCACGCACCTTTTCCGTAGCAGCAGAGGAAGTGCTGCGGCTGAAGGCAGAGCTCTGAGCCTTGAATGCCGGGACCTGGTTTCCAAGTTGGGCACTCCTCTGAGGGCACTGGAGGGGCAGGGGGCTGGTCAAAGCCACCTCCAGCTCTCCACTGGTTATGTGATCCACCCCTTGGGATTGGAAGGTGCCAGTACACTGGCAGGCTACCACAGCAGGGCCAAAGGGCCTGCATAGTCTGAGGGTGAGCTGGGTCAGATCTTAAGAAGGGCAAATGTCAAGAGCCAGGGGTGAGGCGGGGCGGGGAATGTGTGTACCAGGACAAACAAGGTGCACGTGCGCTACAGGTAGCAGCGAAGGTGAGATGTCCAAGGCTTGCGGGTCCCAGCGGAACAGTAGGTCGCCTGGGGGTGGTGCGCAGGCGCGTGCCCGCAGTAACTGCGCGGCGCTCAGCGCTCGGGCCCACAGGTGGAAGTCGGTGAGGTTGCCGCTGAAGGCATCCCGAGCCGAGAAGCCGCCGCCCGGAGAGTCCTGATCTTGGCCCAGGACCAAGATGCCTCCGGGTGGCACTGGATGGCCCGCGCTCAGTCCCCGAGCTCCGGCGCGCCGCACCCCATCTGCGAACAGCGCCCAGCGCCCTCCGCGCTGCTCCCATGTGGCGCACACGTGGTGCCAGCGGCCGTCGGGGTGGAAGGCAGTCCGGAAGGGCGCGTGGTGGCCGCGAACGACGAGCGCAGCGCGTATGGCGCCGCCGGGCTCCGCAAAGGCGCGGAGCTGCAGCGCGTTGGGCAACGCGGGCACAGAGAGGGAGAAGATCGCAGAGGCCTCGGGGGAGGCCGCGTCCCACTGCACGAGCGCACACACCGTCAGCTCCGCCAACCCTGGCAGCGCGGTCTGCAGCCTCGCCACCCGGTCGGCGCTCCGTTCACCGAACACCAGCGCGGCGGTGGTGCGTGCGCCTGGGGGGACATGCGGGCCAGGCCCTCAGTTTCCCCAGTCATGCACCTACCCTGCGACTTGGAGCCTCTATGGGGCCCCTCCTGAGATTTAGGACCCTCCCATCGCGGGAAGAAACAAGAATCAAGAGTCCCAGGTTTTCTATCCCAAGGGTCACCCCCACTTCCAGACCATGCAGAGTACCCTACAAGTACAGTGAGGTGTTACTTGGGGCGCTTTCCATAAGGATTGTGGCCATGGGCTCCCATCTCTGAAGGTTCTTAGAGCCTTTGCCTCACCCCGGGTCCCCACTCACGCCTCTGCAGAGGTCTCCTTAGAGAGGCTATTCTTTGGTCCACCCAGACCGAGTCACGAAGCAGTGGAACAAGAACTTCATCTGGAGGCACTAGAGCCAGGTGGCCAAACTGCTGTTCGCAGAACTCTTGAGCTTGCCACCAGCTAAGCCGCTGACCCGGGAACTTGCAAACACTGTCTGTGGTCTCCACCACCTCACCTGGGACCACAGGGCCTGGGAACACATTTTGTGGGGCCTTCAACTTTTTGGTAGTGGGCAAATTCTGCCAAGGATGTGGTGCTGGGAGTCTTTGTGGCCCAGGTTGGATCACGCCCCTAGCTGTGTCCTGTGACCTGCTCAGTCCTACTCCTTTGGCAGAGCCTTCCCAGCTCTGTGTGACAGGAGTGAGGTGGACAGCAGTGGAACTTTCCACGCAAGGCCTCCCACTGTGAGGTCTGAACTTAATCTGGTTTCTTCCCTTCCTTGGCATTGGAGAAAGGGGATCCTTCATACCAACCTGAGGCCCACGGGTTCCTTGATTCGGTTGGGGAGTCGGAGGAGGTGCCAGGAAGATTCCAGATCTGAGAGAAGACAGGTGGGGCTTCTGATAGGTGTCCCCTACCCATGTACAGTCATCGAACACCAGCTGTGTGCCCGGGGAGCTGCAGCGGAAGCTGCAGGCCCTATGGTCAGTGTGATCTTGGGCAGATAGTTGCACCACCCTGAGTGGTTTCAGTATTGTGAAAAATGAAGTCAGTGAATGAATGTGGGAGGGGTAGCATCTTGTGGATGCTTTTGTTCTGTTTCCATGTCTAGGTTCATCCTTCATGACATGTGCGGTGGTCTTATGACATGGAACCCTAGCATCTTTGGGTCCCCTTGAATCCCCCAAACCCCCTTTCCAAAGCTTAGATACCAGGAGGTGGAGGAGGCAGTGGCACCAGGAGGCCATTCTGGAGATCTGGATCAGGCAGGGGCAGCGGAGACAGCAGGTCACAGGCCTTGTGGACTGACAAAAAGGAAAGCAGATCAGCATCCGGCCTTGCTGCCCCCTCCGGCTCCAGCAGGGCCACAGTGCCCTTTATTTGGATCTCAGATCGCATCTGGCTGGGAGCCCACTCAGGACTGGAGCCCAGGAGAGTGTGGCCATTTGCTGCGGATGACATTTGCCTGCACAAAGGGACGGTTTCTGGGAGCCCCTTCTAGATTGATGCTGGGAAACAGTAGCCCTGGTGAGCAGAAAGGGCAGAGCAGCACAGGCCCTGCCGTGGCTGCCTGGTATGGCACCCAAGGCTCTGCCCCAGCTGGCAGCCTGTTCACCTGCTCCTCAAACCACAGGCTTTCCCCCAGTCCCCGGGGAAGCATCTGGTCTCCCGATCCCTGTTCTCTACACTGAGAATTGAGCCCAGAATCTCTGCACTGAATTACATTTCCAGCTGTTTTTATTTTTTAAAATTTGAGACAGGTTCTTGCTAAGTTGCTCAAGCTCCACTCAAACTTGTAGTCCCTGCTGCCTCAGCCTCCCAGAGTTCTGTGATTTCTTCTCTCTACCTTTGCCATGCTGTGCCCCACCCCACCAGTAGCTTCCCCCTCAGCAATACCGCCAAGGCTGGTTCTCGTTGCTCGGTCTGCCCAGCCCTGATGGTAGGCCTGCCACAACTGACCGCTCTACTGAGCTGAGGTTACCCTAATTATGGGTGATCTGGGGGTCACTCTTTTTTTTTTTTTTTTTTTTTTTTGCAGAATCGGGGATTGAACTCAGGTCCTTGCACTTGCCAGGGAAGTGCTTTTTCCACTGAGCCATCTCCCCAGCTCCCGGGGATCACTCCTGGCAAGCCAGGAGCCCAGAAAGGGGGGGGGGGTGTTTGCAGGTAGGGCAGAGCTTTCTGGAGCTATCACCAATGATAATTCATGCACTTTCTTCCACAGAAAATCAACACAAAATCTAAAATGCCCCAGCACACGAGGCTCACATTTTTTGGACTCTGAAAAGTACCCATTTACTATCGCTTACCCCTTTTTAAACAGTACCCGAGTTCTGCACCCACCCCCAGCTCCATAAGGACGAGGAATTAGCTTGGGAGTCTGGACCCGGCTACCTCAGCGTTTGGCGAGCGCTGGGCAGGTGGTGGGAGACTCTCAGACGCCTACCCCTCCCTTGCTCAGCTTGCAGCTCTCTTGCTCCAAGCCTCCAGGCCCTTGGCGCCCCCCTTCTCTGTGGCCAAACCCTCAACAGCACTACACGGGGAGAGAGGTGAGTCCCTCCGAAGCAGGTGGGCCTGCGACACGGGCTCCCCTTCCCCGGTTGCCCCTCTGCTCCCATGCCCAGCTCCTCACCGGAGTTGCTAGCAGCAGGATCGGTCCACAGCCTGCGCTGCTAGGTGTCCGGGCGGCTCTCTGCTCTCTACTTCGCAGCCCCGACCCCCAAGCGGGGTGGGGAGACTCTGCCCATGGCCGCCTGCCCGAGCTCCGCCCCCTGGTGGCTGAGAGGGGTTCTTCAGGGCCAGGATGAGGCCTGTTGTCGCTTCCTACCCACAATACGCTGGTAAATTTACAGAGTAGAAAATAGAAAACTTGGGAGACTTCGATACAAAGTAAATTTATGGCAGCCATAGAACAAGGAGGGGCCTCAGAGAGGAGAGTCTTTACACCCACCACCTGGGGGGCGGCAGAGAGCAGGCCATGGCAGAGGCTGGCCTGGAAATGGGTATCTAGCCCCGGCAAAGAGAAAGGTAGGGGCTGGGGAGGTAGCTCAATGGCATATGCATCTGCCTGGAAAACACAAGATTCTGAGTTTGATCCCGGTATCAAAATACAAAGAAAGAGAAAAGAGTAAGGTAAGAGCAATGCCTGTAATCCCAACTACCTTGAGGCTGAGGCAAGAGGATTAAATTTTGAGTCCCATTTGAGCAATTTAGTGAGGCAGTCTTTCAAAAGAAAAAGAGGAGGGGGATGTAGCTCAGTGTAAAGATTCTGGGTTTAATCCCCTGGGCTGAGGGGGAGACGAAGAGGGGTAGAAGAGCTCCTGGGGCAAGGATGAGAGAAAGTCCTGAGGAGGGCTTGGAGGGTGGAGGGGACTGGGAAATCCCCTCATGGAGAAGGGGCCACAGAGACTGGGGGACCCAAGTGGACCTCAGGAGCAGATTCCTGATTGGCCCAGGGCCAAGGCTCTGGGGTTACACAGTCCCAAGTTCATGTTGGCTCTGCCCAGAGACATGCTACCTGATTTCTCTGAGCCACTGTAATGTGTGGATGACAATAGCAGGTGAGGTCCGGGGTTGCTGAGGGCTCTCGATGGCTTTGACTGAAGGACAGAGCCGAGTCTGCATGTGGTGCCAAGCACAAGGATGCCATTTAGCATCCTGATCAGGCCTTGCCCTTTTAGGAATCATTCACCAGCAACATGAGTATTGGCTATTTTTTTTGTTTTTTATTTTTTATTGTGGCAGCATACACAGCTTACCATTTTGCAATGGTTTATTTTGAAAAGTGCTGCTGTGAATGATACATTGCTGCTCTGTGTGCTATTTTTCCTCCCAGATTTTGAGTTGGAGGATTTTCATAATAAATATGAGGGGACAAGAAATGACTTTTTGTGGCAGAACCTTGAGAGAGTGTTTCCCAGCTTCCTGGACCAGCAGAGTGAGTACAGAACTTGCCTCTCCTGGGCTTTTGACTTGGCCAGCTATTAGTCTGCTTTCTCTCACTGTGACAAATCATGGAGGGAAACAACTTAAAGAGAAGATTGATTTTGGCTTCTGGTCCCAGAGGTCCATGGTCCCCTGGCTCCACCGTTCTGGGCCACGATGAGGGAGGGAGGCAAAGCCAAGCCACTTGCCTCACGGTGGGCAGGAAGGAGGCCATCCCCAGGCACTGCCCCTTGACCTTGGGTGACCTCCAGAACCATGAGTTCTTCTTTATACAGTAGCTGTCTCTAGGAACATACGACAGATGAATACTCCATTCTGGGCCATCTTGTTCAAGGCAGGTCTGGAGAGCCCATTACAGATACGTGTAAACTGAGCCCAGAGAGCAGGAAGGACCTCCCCTCATGCCTAGGCACCTGGCCAGGAAACAGCGGCCCCAGGTCTGCCTCTTCAGCATGTTCTTTCTCTTGCTGGCTGTAGTGGGGTTCACTCAACCCTACCCTGCAGTGTCCTTTGAGTGCCCCCTACCTCGCCCTTCTCACCCACGTAAAAGCCCTCCCTGTAGCCTGGCTTCTGATTCTTGACTCAGCCTAACTCCCTCTATTCCCTGGGGCCATATTCCCCAGGAGTCCTCTCGCAGATGGCCATGTACCATAGTGGGGGGGGGAGTCTTGAACCCCAACTTAAGGCCAGTCCTTGGCAGTTAGAGCTGGCTGGGGCCTCAGCCTGGCCTAATCTCTCCTCTGCAAAGTCCAGGCATTGTCTGGCTGCCTGGCTGCGGCCGTCCGTCTGCTTCACAGGTGGCAGCTCTGCCAGGTCTCTTGTCTCTGTGGACAGGGCCCGGAGGCTGAGGGTGACTGATGGCCATCAGGGCCCACAGGCTCATTGTCCAGGTAGCAGCGCATGGAGCATTGACGGCAGCTAGGCCCCCTGGGCGCCTCGAGGTGGCCTGAGGACACACTGGTCCTCCTCCCTGGCCTTGTTTCAGTCTCTCAGCCAAAATTCTCCTAGTCCAGAGCCAGACATCTTGAAAGGGAGGGCTGGCAGTTGGGATGTTGTCACCGTGGGTCCTCCCCCACGCTACATGTGACCCAGACAAGTCTCTCTACTCCACCTTTTCCACTGAGGCTGAATCCCAAGGAGCCAGGCATGGTGGGGCACACCTGTAATTTCGGCGCTTGGGAGGGTGAGGCAGGAGGATTGCTGTCCATTCAAGGTCAGCCTGGACCACATAGCAAGATTGGAAGTAAAGTTTCTCCCCCTCCCACACTCTGCCCCAGAATGTCTAGGATGAGAGATATGCCCCAGCTCTGAGAGAGTGAAGGGTTTCCTTCCAATCTGGTCCCTCTCCTGCTCAAAACCCTTCTGTGGCTCCTTTGTGCCTCCAGGGCAAAGCCTTGCCTTCCTCTAGGGCATTTAGCCCTGCCTCTCCCCTCCCCTGGGCCTCTTTCCTTCCCCCTTGACCAGAGGGAGCATCTTGTCCTCTCTTCTAGCCTTTGCTTACACTTGTCCTCTGCTCAGGAATAGGCAGGTTCCTTTCTGTTCATGCTTCAGTTTCTGTTCAACCCTTCTACGACCCTGAACCGCTCGCTATACTGAATTTGTTCAGGTGCCCTTAGTCCGTACAAATCCCAGGGAAGTGTCTGCCTCCCTGTACCCTCTCCAGCCCCCAGCCAGGGTTGACAGAGCAGGTGTTTGTGATTGTTGATGGATGAAAGAATTGATCCTGTCTGGCCTGGTGGCGGTGTACGCCTATCACTTCAGCATCCAGGAAGCTGAGATAAGAGGATTTCTATGAGTTTGAGGCCAGTTTGGACTGAATAATGAGGCCAGCCTGGGTTACATAGCAAAACCCTATCTCAAAACACCAAAAAAAAAAAAAAAAAAAAAAAAAAAAAATTAATCCCACAGAACTGGGCATAGTCAGACAGATGTCTTGTGACTCTAAGGGGCTGAATGTGTGCACTTTGGGAACTGTGGGACACAAGTAGTGGGACCAGGACTCTGCCCCATGGGACCCCAAATCCTGAAAACTGCCACCACTGAGGCAGCCAGAGGGCAGGTAATGATTCATATGTTGTATCATCTTGAGAAGTTTAGAAGCTTAACTAAGCTAATTCAGCAGTTCTACTTCTTTTTCTTTTTTTGTATTTTAGGGAAGGGTCTACAGGATGTTCAGGGTCTCACTACTAGATCAGACTCCTAATGATCTGCCTGTTTACAGCCTCCCAAGAGCTGGGGATACAGGCACGCACCACCACGCCCAGTCTCAGTAGTTCTGCTTCTTACAGTGTAGAGCACATGCCCCAGGGGCTGTTTATACTCAGGATGTTGTAGTGGTGGATTCGTTGTGTCAACCTGAGAAGTGTAGAAGCTGAACCAAGTGAGTCAGCGGTTCTGCTTCCTAGGGTACGGAGGGCATGCCCTAGGGCGGCTGGCTATGGCCTCGATGTTGTGATGGGTCTCACTATGCAGTTCAGGCTGGCCTTAAACTCACTTTGTAGCTCAGGCTGGTCTCGAACTCACAACAATCCTCCTGCCTCAGCCTCCCGGGTACTGTGCTACCCTGTAAGGCCTGTGCTACCACACCTGGCTCTGAGGGTTGATTTCTTGTGTCAATTTGATTAGTTTGAAAGTTTAAGTGACTCAGCAAGGGGCCAGAGTTCTCACTGAGCCTGCCCCAGAGGAGGTAGGGAGGTGGTGTGAGTTCTGTACCTGCCTCAGGGCAGGTAGCCTGTTCACAATGTAAGAGGGAAAGAGGTTTGTTTGCCCCCTTCTTCTCTTGTTGTTTTTACTGTCCTCTGTCATCTTGAATGGTTGCTCCTCAACATGCCACCCTGCCTCAGAACCAGCTAATTATAGCATGCAGCTTCCACAAAATGTGAGCGAAATAAACCTTTCGCTCTTTGAGTGTCGGGTATTTTGTCTCAGCAGCAAGAGAAAAATAACCAAGGTAGGACAAAACAACTACAGTACTCAGTGCCAGCTCGCCTCCTTCCCACCCTCCTGTCCCCACTGTCCCCAAGGCACCTCTGGAAGCTATAGGTAGTGGCTTCAACTGCGAGTCAGAACCCACCCCACCTTCACCCCATCCCTGGCCCCTCTCTGCCACAGTTGGTGCAGGGACCTGAGTAGGCCATACTTGTTCCTGGTCTCGGCTTGTGACATCCCCAGTCCAAAGCAAGGGTTCAATAAATAGCTATTTGTTTGAAGGAAACCAACAACCAGGATGTGGTGGGACACACCTGTAATCCGAGCCCTCAGAAGGCTGAGGCAGGAGGTTTAGCATGAATTTCAGGTCAGCCTGGGCTACATATTGAGTTTAAGGCCAGCTTGGACTATGTAGCAAAATCTTGTCTCAAAAAAAGCAATCACAAAACCTGGTGCTGACACAGGTGTGGCAAAATCCGTAAACTCAGGCTTGGCCACATGGTATCAAATAGTGCAACCCTCTTAGAAATCAATAGAAAAATGTATCAAGAGCACCAAAAACATTAAAATCTTTAGCTGAAGTAATTTTGCATCCTGGCAAGTGCTCTGTGTATAAAGATATTACACATATGTTATTGTATAAGATTGAAAAACAGAAGCTATATAAATGTCTCACAAAAAATTGGGACTTATCCTCCTGAAAAAGTACTAAGTCATTAAAAATGAGATAAAAACATGGTAAGGAATACTACACCCCCCCCCAAAAAAAAAAGAAAAGAAAAAAGAGGGGCCTGAGGAGACAGTTTGGTGGTCTAAGCACCCACCTGGCAAGTGCGAGGGCCTGGGTCGCGTCCCCAGTACCTCATGCCATGCCAGCCCCAGAAACCCAGGCATGCTGTACTGGCCCTGAAATTGGGCATCTGAAATCAGGCATGGTAGTGCATGCCTGTAATCTAAGGGCTGGGGAGGCTGAGGCAGGATGATCACTATGAGCTATGTAGAGAGACCCTGTATCAAAAAAAGAAAAGAAAGGAAGAAAAAGTTTTCAGCTTCCAGCTAGGAGGAGGCCAAGGTGCAACTCTCTTCCCTCGTCCCAAATCTGGGTTCATCCAACACCAGTCATCTCCAGCATGCCGCCCAAGTTTGACCCCAACGAGATCTAAGTCGTGTGCCTGAGGTGCACTGGTGGTGAAGTCTGCCCTGGTCCCCAAGATGGGTCCTTTGCGTCTGTCTCCAAAAAATGTGGGGCATGACATCACCAAGCAACTGGTGGCTGGAAGGGCCTGCGGATTACGGTGAAACTGCCCATCCAGAACAGATGAGCTCAGGTTGAGGCGGTGCCTTCTGCCTCTGCCCTGATCATCAGAGCCCTCAGGGAGCTGCCAAGAGTCAGAAGGAAGCAGAAAAACATTAAACACAGTGGAAACATCACTTTTTATGAGATTGTCAGCATTGCCCGACAGGTGCGGCATGGATCTTTAGCCAGAGAACTTTCAGGAATCATTAAGGAGATCCTGTGGATCGTCATAGCTGGCGCCCTCATGACATCATAGATGACATCAACAACAGCGCTGCTGAGTGCCCAGCTAGCTAAGGAGCATAAGAGGACACATCAATGAAGAGATAATTTGACAAAAAAAAAAAAAAAGAAAAGAAAGAAAGAAAGAAAAAAAAAAAAGATAGGAAGCAAAAATGTCAACTGTGTGGAACTTTGTGTGGAGTATGAAAGACTTCATCAGTGACCGATGTGGGCTTGCTCTTGACCCTCTTCTCCTTTGTCCAGGAAATGTTTGTTTTCTCTTCCTCTGTTGTAGCTGTGGGCTGTCACATTATCACTGAAAAGGAAGCCAAGGTCACCTGGGGCGATTTAGGGACCCACTTGGCCAAAGCCTTCTTCTTTCTGGCTCCTGCCCTGAACATAAGTGAGAAGACCGACGCTGCAACACCCTTCTCGTGGCCGCGAGACCGACAGCACGCGAGAAGGCAGCCCATCCGGGCCGATGGGCTGGGACTGTGCTCTCCCAGGCCAAGGGCTCCCCCGCTGGAGGCCACCTGCTGATGGGGCCCTAGTTATTGAAAGCACTGTTGCAGTTACTTGCAGCATGGAGCACCCCTAACGGGACACAAACTGGGAAGATGGGGTGGGGGGCCAGTGGACAAACTTTAGAGTTAAGCTGGGGTCCAAACTTTGCTTTCTTTTCTATGTAGTTGTACGGTTTTAGGTAAGCCACTGCTCTTCTGTCCTGTCTTGTGCTACCATTAAGGTGAAGCCAATCTGCCCTAGCACCATGCCTTTGGACACACACACACACACACACACACACACACACACACACACACACGGCTTTTCAAGGGTGGAAAAGGACAGATTTTAGTGTTTTGTTCCAGTGAAGAGTGATATTAAGGGCCAGCCAGATAGCTCATCGGATTAAAGCACCTGCTTCGGCAGACACAGGGACTGGGATTAGGTCTGCCCCGGGGGTGGGGGTGGGGGGGCTTGCTGAAATGGCGATTGAGATTGGG
>PVKA01032472.1:0-25269 GCA_004027165.1 Ctenomys sociabilis
AAAAAAAAAAAAAAAAAAAAAAAAAAAAAGTAAGGGATAAAGGTCCCCAGAGCCTGCAGTGGTGAAAGGGTTGGGATCAGTGACTTGAACTCCCTAGAGGCACAGCCCCAACTTGCCAGTCTCTTGAATACTCTGAGAATGTAGCTCCTACCAATGACAGGCAAGGGAGCAAGAGCTTGACACAGCTCCTCGCTGGGCCAGCCAAGGTTTCCCTTTTCACTGCTTGCTCTACTGGCCAGTGTCCTCTCTTGGAGTCTGATTTTGGCCACAGGCAGCGTGACCTCTTTCTGCCTAGTCCTCCCACTCAGTAGCACCTTGGGGTTCCATGTGCTCTCTGGAGGATGGGGACATATGTCTTGGGACTGGAGAGCTGTGTTGGTTGGAAAGCAGTCAATGAGGTGAGGCTGAGAGCTGTGTAGGCCTCCTCCCTACTGTGGTGGCAGCCTGGGGATGCAGGCCTTGTTGAGGGTACTGCCTCTGGGTGCAGAGCAGTGCTGGAGGTACCCTGGGGCTTCCAGAGGAACTCAGTCCTCAGAGCCCCACCCACCTAGCCCCTGTCCTCTGCTTCACCTCTTGTCCTGCGGCCTCAGCTTCCTCTATCTCATCTACTCCTCTCTAATCTGTGTTTTCTTTTCACCATTCAGCCATGACCCAGGGCCATCACGTTGATGCCTCATCTCCCGAGAAGAGCCTTGCCTGTGCTGCTGGACATGTTTTCGCTGGCTGCAGGTTGCACAGTGGGGCTGGGTGGCTGCTTGCGGGCCTGCAGGCGTGGTGCATGTGCATCTTCAGCCCCCATCAGCAGTTTAGGAATAAACTGCCGCTCTCTGTAGCATGTGCCAGCAGGCGGCGCTCCTCTACACCCTGAGCCACGGAGCTTGGCCTTTACCGAGATGTACTTGTGCAGAGGACACAAGAATGCCAACCCAGGATCAAGGCCACCTCCCAACACCTTTCTTCTGCTGTGGCAGAAATGAGAAAGAGCCAGTGTGCCCATGTCTCCAGTACCCTAATTATTTAAGGACTGTGTGATTCACTAAGCTTTACTTTCCTCTGGCAAGACTAACCCCCTAGATGACTAAGAAGGGCTTAGTCTACCTTATTGGAGGACAGAGATTCAGTTGGCATTTGCTATTACAATCATTATTGGGTATGGGGGAGTGTGATCTTAGATGCCAGGTCCTATTCTACTCTCTGTTTCTGTGTCCTTGAGCAGTTAGCTAACACCTGGCGGGGAGTGGGGAGGTATGGGGGCACTGGTGACTACAAAATAGTGACCAATGTATGATGGGTTCAACAGGGCAAAAGGAAGACAGGACTCTGGGCTGGGTGATCTGAGCAGTTGGATGGCACCAGGCAGGGGGCACGCCAGTCTTTCTGGGACAAAGGGATCCCTGATAGATTCTTGCTGCTGACGGGGTTAATCTGGCAGCCCAGACTATCTGAAGTGGGGGCTGGAGAGAAGTGGTTGGGAAGAGGAAAGCACTGAACACAGCAGGGACCTCATGTCCCGCTTGGCAAGGTCAATAGTCCTCAGGGATGGGTGGCCGTTTTGGAAAGTATACAGCATCTGTTGGGTGTCCATCCCTGTGTGCCCCTCCCCAGCAGTAGGATTTGCAGGGCCAGGGGTACTGGAGCTCACCTCCTGGGTCACCAAGACAGAAATGGACACAGAAGACCTACTCATTGGCCAGGCCCAGGGTCTGACCGTGCATGCAGGGTGGGCTTCACCAACAGTGGTAAATGAGGATAGGTGGCTACTGACCAGGCTGGTAGTGCCAGTGAGGTCTGGCCTCCTCAGGAGAATCTGTTGATGGGAAGGGAGAAAGAATCTGGGACTCCTGGCTCCAGACCTGCCATTTCTTCAGCCTCCATCTTCCCTGTTGACCCTTGATCTGGTTACACTGAAGGAAGTGGCCTCGCCTCTTCCAACTCCATGGTGAGTTGGAGGTAGGGCAGTGTTTGCAGGTGCTGGGCTTAAAAATTCAGTGTGTGTTCATGCTCCAAGTCAGAGTCTGGGCTGGTGTGATTTATGCTGGGATAATTTGGGGCAAGAAACTGTCTGTGGAGGAGAGAACAGGAGTGGACAGTCAGAAGACCTGGCCCTGGACCATGTGACAGCAGAGGGTAACAAAGGCACACAGGGAGACAAGGGCTGTCACATGGGCTGAAAACCCTGGAAGGGCAGTGGGCTTGGGTCCTGGATCCCCAGGAGGAAGCTGCAGTTCGCTAGACAGCCTCAGTGACACCGCCTGAGGCCCTAGACTCCTGGGAAGTCATCTGGGGCCATTTGTGAAATGTCACATGGCCAGTCCTGACCCTCAGATCCTGGGTGGGGACAAGTGCAAGTGAGGAGTGCCTAGGGGTAAGGACCTTACTCAAGTTCAGGGTAAGAGGTAGGAGGGCTAAGGAGAAAAGGAAAACAACTCCCTGGGGTGCCAGCCAGCTAGCCTAGCCCCATCCCACTGTGGATGTCGGTCCCTCCCTGGCATATGTGCATACACCCAGGGACCTGTACCCACATTCAAGGCCCCAAGACCACTTGGTGGCTCAAGGGCAAGATAGACCCCATTGGGTGAGCAGGGTGACATCTGCACATCCAAGGTGTGTAAGTGGGAACAGGTAGTGGTGACTTAGGCCAGGGGTCATGGGGAAGCAGTAGCATTTGCATAATGTTTTTTGTTTTGTTTTGTTTTGTTTTGTTTTTGTAGCAAGGATCCAACTCAGGATCTGGCACTTGCCAGGCAGGTGCTTATGCTGCTATCTCCCAAGCCCCTCTTGGATGATTTTGAAATTGTTGAGATACTATGTCAAAGAGCTCAGAGTAGACTCTCACTCAATAAGGGCTGCCTCTTGTTATCACTGCTGTGAGGAGGGGTTTGAAAATGCAAAGATCTGAATGGGCCTCTGGAGGAAAGGGAGCTGGAGGGACTAGGCTGTGATGAGAGGCAGATGTGCGTGCCAGGGTTGACTTGCAGGATCTGGGGGTGCAAGGAAGGGGCTCTAGGGTGACATCTGTTAAGGGAATGAGGCCAGTACAGTGGTGGCCAAGTCTAGAGAGAATGGGGTGTGTGAATTACTCCAGGAACTCAAATTTGGACCCAAGAAATAGTGCCCAGAGGGACATCCAGGTGGCCTTGTCTTAATGTTCTTGGCAAGTCCAACCAGGCCAGGGTGTTCCAGGAGTCCTCAGAGGCCATGTTTGCTGGGCTGATGTGGGTGATCGTTACAGTGTGACTGTTTACCCCCAGTGAGTCCTGGGCAGAGGAAGACAAGGTATGTGATCACCTTGAGATGGCGTCCTGCCAAGCTGTCCCTGACCCCATCCTGGTGTGTGTTCGGTCTTTCCCTGCACGCCCTTCTTTTCAGACAGACAGAACCAGAGAGACAGAGAGAGAGAAGAGAGAGTGAGAAGAGAGAGACCCCACAGTGCAAACATGGAAGGCAGAAAGCCTCATCCAACTGTGTTGGAAATGAGCCCCACACTCAGTTTTTCAGTGCAAATAATAAAGCACTTAAGGCCAGGCATCATGGCACATGCCTGTAATCCTAGGAGACGGGAGGCTGAGGCAGGAGTATCTCTATAAATTTGAGTCCAGTCTGGGCAACATGATTCAAAAACCAGCGAAGCTGGACTACATAGTGAGACTGTCTTGAAAGAAAGAAAGAAAGAAAGAAAGAAAGAAAGAAAGAAAGAAAGAAAGAAAGAAAGAAAGAAAGAAAGAAAGAAAGCAAGCAAGCAAGCAAGCAAGCAAGCAAGCACACACTCAGACATGAAGAAATCTCAAGGCTTTTATTTTGCAAAAGGGTGCAAGCACATCCCCGCCATGATGTAGCAGGCAAGCAAGGTAAAAGAGAGTTGGTTTTCCTCCTTACCCTAATACAGGAAGAGCAGCTGACTTGTTTCCCATTGGCTGGTTTTTGATTGGCTAACTCAGTGCAAAGGAGGAAATCTGAGGGTTGCTGAGGGGAAGGGAGAGCAGACTGGAAGTGGTAGAGAACAGAAAATCCTCAGGCTGTGACAAGCTATCTGTGCTTTGTACCTGTGTTACAAGACTTGGAAGTGAGTGGAAATTTTCTGTAACTTAGTATATTTAGGAAGGGGTATTAAGGATGGGCTAGATTCCAAGATGGAGTCATTCCTGTTAAAGACAGAGTTTACTGTTTTTGCAAAGCTTGGAGACCTAGAAGCTACTTCATCTCTCACCCTCAGCAGCCTCACTTCAGAAATGGCCATCACTTTGCCCCTGACTGAGCCTTTCTGGCTTGTGGATGCAGCCACAGTGACTTGAGGACCCTGGAGGAGATGCAGGCTGACTTGAATCATGTGAGCTGCTTCTGTGCCATTTGACCGAGGAGACCTCAGTAGGGACCCTGTTTCCAACATTACTACCATGGGCCCCCAGGAAAATGCCTCACCCCCTTCTGCAAATTCCTCATCTGCACATGGAACTCCCCTAACTCGCAGACTCACTGACAAGACTAAAGGGTGAGGGGGAAATGGCAGCACTCCTATGGCTAGAGGCCGGGCTCAGCCTGAGTTGCTCTGGCTAGGAATATCATAGCATTGACCCCATCACCCTAACCTTGCTGCCTGTTTGTGCCTGCATCCAGCACGGATCTGGAGGTCTGACTGTCTTCTTTATTCACCAATGTGAACAAGGAAACAGTGTCTCTTAAATTGGACACTGCTCCAATAATGTACATCCCAGAAAAAAAATAACAGGGAATTGTTTTATGAGTATGTGCATTTTTGTTTGTTTTTCTTTTCTCTCTTCCTCAGTTCACTGAGGTTTGGGGAATTTCCCTTTTTCCTTGCTTCTATCTTTTTCTCTTTAGTATTTCCCTTTCTCTCTTTTACTTTTTCTTGTTTCTTTTTTTTTTCTTTTTTTTTGTCTTTTTGAGACAGGGTCTCATTATGCAGTTCAGGCTGGTCTTAAGCACACTTTGTAGCTCAGGCTGGTCTCGAACTCACAACAATCCTCCTGCCTCAGCCTCCCGAGTGCTAGGTTTACAGGCATGCGCCACCATGCCTGGCTACTTTTTCTTCCTTTAATTTTTTTCTGTTATTTTTACTTCCCATATAATTTCTTCTTTCCTCCCTCTTTTTCTTTATTTTCTATTTCTTGCTATTTTTCTTCCTTTACCTAATCCCATAAACATCCTTTCTTCTGCCCAATAGGATTATTTAATACCACTTCTTTCTCCTTCTCACACCACATAATTTGTTTCAAATTTTTCCTCTTGCATTTCCCAAGATTCCAATCCCATGTGTCTTTAATAAATAACTATAAAGCTATATTCATTCTTAGTTAATTCTAAAAAAGGTACCATTGAATCCTTTTGTACCATTAGCAGAGATATGGCTATCACATTAGTCCATATTAGCTCAAAGCCAGTGCCTGGGTTGTCTTAATGTTTACATTGTAATTGTGGATTTTTTTACTAGGGCTAAGAGTGGGAAGTTTTTGATTGTTATTGTATGTCCATTTATCTAGGACAACACTACTGTTGCTGATTTGCTTGATATTATCAGGGTGGCATTACTTTTGCTAGTAGTGGGTTTTCTCTGTAAGCCAATGCTCAGATTATCTTTGTGACATTAACAATACCAGAGTACATTCATAGGGAACTCAGTGTTGGGCCAATGACACTGCACAGTTCCCTCTCAAAGGTAATTGGATCTTGAGGCCAAAGCAAAGGACTATAGTTAGCTAAAGTACATCACTGAAAAGTGACTAAAGAGATCTCTACAGTATTAGCAACAAAGTCTCTAGACCTTGATCATCCACAGGCCCTAAGGCAAAGGAAAACATACAAACCAACAAACCCAATAGAAACATGAGAAAACAAGGCAACAAAATGCCTCCCCAAACTCCCCCCTCCTTCAGAGCTAGTCCTACAGGCATCAAAAAGAACAGCATAAAGCACACACCCAAGTTACTCAAAAGAATACAGGTTAGCAAATAGATCAAAGAGATATACAACAGTTTTGTTAAAGTTGTGACCAAACAGATAATAGAAGTAGTAATCAAAATGATCCAGGAGCTTTCAGAAGATTCTAGTAAAAAGCTAGCTAAAGCCAGGCATGGTGGTACACACCTGTAATCCCAGAACTTGGGAAGTTGAGGCAGGAGGGGATATGAGATAAATTGGATAAGCACCAATATAATTGTAATGAGGACCTCAATACCTCACTGTGATGAATGATCAGATCAATCTGGCAAAAAAAAAAACACTGAAATATCAGAGTTGAACCAAACCTTCAAACAAATGGACTTACTACAGTAAGTCCCTGACTTATGAACATTTAAGTTGCAAATCTTCACAGATGTGAATGGAGCTCCCATTATGAACATCTGTAGATGCAAATAAGTCTCAGAAGCAGCTCATATGTCCACCAAACACTGTCACAGCTGTGCTGCTGCTGTGTACTTACTGGACAGCATGACAATGTGCAGTGGTACAATGTCCAATCAGAGCCCAAGATGCCCAGAAGCAGGAGGAAGAGCTGTGGTGGTGGAGAGGTGACCAATAGGAAGCACAAAGCAAAGCAATATTTACAGTTGTACTGAACAGTACCACCACTTTAAGATAAATGTAGAAGTACAAGTAGCTTACTGATAGTAGTTGTGTGCATGTTTATTTTTTACATTGTATATCTGTATTAGTGTATAAGATTCAGTTTGCCATACTTATCAATGAATCCAACTTATGAACATTCTCCAGAACAAAACTCTTTCATAAGTTAGGGACTTACTACAGATATCTACACAGTGTTCAACCCAACAACAACAGAATATGTATTCTCAGCAGTACATGGGACTTTTTCCAAAATAGGCCACTTACTAGCTCAGAAAGCATGCTTCAGTAAATGCAAATAATTGAAATTAGCCCATGCATATTATCAGATCACAGTACAATGAAACTAGAAATCAATGGCAAAAGAAACCATAGAAAGTATGCAAGTAGATGGAAATTAAACAGTACTATCTTGAATAAGTAATAGGTCCCAAAAAAAATAAAAAAATAAAAAAAAAAAAAGTAATAGGTCCCAGCTGAAATTAGGGAAGAAATTAGACAGCTTCTACAATCAAATGATAATGCTGGGGCTGGGGAGATGGCTCAGTGGAAGAAGCGCTTCCGTGGAAGTAATTGTAAAAAATTATTAAGAAAAACTTAGATTCCAATGGACTCACCTGCTTCAATCCCCAGTCTGAGTTCAATCCCCAGTTCTGCAAAAAAAAGATAATGCTAGCACAATATGCCAGAACTAATGGGACACAATGGAAGCAGTCCTAAAAGGGAAGTTTATAGTAATGAGTGCCCACATCAGAAAAATAGAAGGAGCACAAATAACCTAATCTACACCTCAAGGTCCTAGAGAAACAAGAACAATCCAAATCCAAAGCTAGTACAAGGAAAGATATTATAAAGACCAGAGCAGAAATTAATGCAATAAAAACTAAACAAACAATACAGAGAATCACATAATCAAAGAGTTTTTTTAAGTAATAAACCAAAATAGAAAAATCCTTACCCTATCTTACCAAAATATGGAAAGAAAAGAACCAAATCCATGTTATTAGACATGAAAAAGGGAAAGTCACAGCAGATTCTGATGAAATAAAAACGTCATTAGTAACTATTTATAGACCCTGCACTCCATGGAAAATTTAGAAGAAATGGGCATATTCCTAGATACACATGAATTACCAAAGATGAATCATTAAGTTATAAAAATCCTGAATATCTGGGGACAACCCACTCAGGCCCCCTCTTGGACAGGAGCTTTCTTTCCCTCAATAAATATATTCTGCTCATAACAAAAAAATCATTAAGAATTCACTATCACTCAACTAACTGAAGAAGTAATTGTAAAAAATTATTAAGGAAAACTTAGATTCCAATGGATTCACCTGCTTCATTCTGTAAGAACTTTAGAGAATATCTCCTCAAACTTTAATGAAATTGAAAGAGAAGCAGTACTCCCAAAGTCATTTCTGGAAGCATTACTCTTAATTCTAAAACCAAGAAAGGACCTAACCGAGAGAGAGAGAGAGAGAGAGAGAGAGAGAGAGAGAGAGAGAGAGAGAGAGAGAGAGAGAGAGAACTATAGGCCAATCTTTTTTCATGAACATAGATGAAAAAAATTCTCAATAAAATCCTAGCAAACAGAATGTAGCACTGAGGAAGCTGAGGCAGAAGGATCCCTGTGATTTGAAGGCCAATGTGGACTACATGATGAGACTTTGTCTCAAAAAAAAAAAAAATCATATATTATGACTAAGTAGAAATCACTCCAGGAATGCAGGGATGATTTAACATATGAAAATCAATAAATGTAATGTACCACATAAGGAAAAAGGACCAAAACTACACTATCATCTCAGTAGACATAGAAAAGGCATTTGACAAAATCCAGCATCCATACATGATAAAGACCCTGAAAACAAGTATAGAAAGTCTTTATCTCAATCTGATAAAAGTCATCTATGACAATGTAATACTAACATTATATTAAATGGAAACAAGCTGCTTTCCCTCTAAAATCAGGAACAAGACAGGGATGTCTGTTGTCACCATTCTTGTTCAATATAGTTCTCAGTACTACTGGAGCTGGGCATAGTGGCACATGCCTATAATCCCAGCACATGGAAGCCTATGGCAAGAGGATCACTGTGAGTTCAAAGCCAGCCTGGGCCACATAGTGAGTTCAAGGCCAGTCTGAATATATAGTGAAACCAGGGCCAGCCAAAAAGCTCAATAGATTAAAGCACCTACAAGCAGGCACAGGGGTCGGGGGTTCGATCCCCAGGCCTGCTGTCCTGGAGCCTCCCCAGGGTCACATTGAGACAGCAATTGAGACTAGGCATGGTGGCACATGCCTGCTTTTGGGAGGCTGTAAATAGGTGGATCACTACATGTCTGATCTAGTAGTGAGACCCTAACCACCCTATAGACCCTTTCCTAAAATAAAATTTTAAAAAATTGTTTTGGGGCCGGGGAGATAGCTCAGTAGGATAAGTGTTTGCCTGGTAAGTGCAAGGGCCTGAGTTCAATCCCCAGTTCTACCAATATATATATATATATATTGGTATATACACACACACACATACTGTGAGACCCTGTCTCAAGAAAACAAAAACAAACAAATACTGCCAGAGGAATTAGGGAAGAGAAAGAAATTAAAAGGATGTGTATTTAAAAAGAGAAAGTTAAATGATCATTATTTGCAGGTGATATGATCCTCTATATAGAAAGCCCCACCACAAGACCCCTAGAATTAATAACCAAATTCAGTAGCATACAAAAGCAACACTCAATCAATAGCATTTTTTTTCATGGAATGGGAGATCGAACTCAGGCCCTTTTGCTTGCGAGGGAAGCACTTATTCTACTGAGCTATCTCCCTGGCCCTTCAGTAGCATTCTTATATACCAATAATAAACTCACTGAGAAAGAATTCAGAAAATACTATCATTCATAATAGCATGAAGAAAAATGAAATACTTAGGAGCCAACTTAATGAAGAAATAAAAGACTGCTATAATGAAAGTTTCAATTCTCTGAAAAAGGAGACCAAAGAGGATATCAGAAAATGGAAAGCTGTCCCTCATCTGTGGATAGGCAGAACCAATATATTCAAAACTGCCATTCTTCCAAAACTGTTCTGCAGATTCAATAGAATAATAATCACAATGAAAATACCAATACAGTTCTCACAGAACTAGAAAAAGCAATTCTAAAATTCATATGGGACCAGAAGAGACCTAGAATAGCAAAAACAGTTCTCAGCAACAAGGGCAAGGCAGGGGGCATTGCAGTCCCAGACTTCAAGCTATGCTACAAAGCATGCTACCAAGCAAACGTGATGAAAATAGCATCATATTGGGGGGGAAAACAGACTATCATTCTCTTCCTGTAGAATGAAATAGAGGATACAGAAATAATTCCAGGTTGCAGTCAACTAAGCCAACTGGGCTCCTTTCCTGGTGGGTGCCCAGTGCCTAGTGACCGTGGACATCAAGCTCCTTTGGTAGTGTATGCAGCCCATTGCTCATATGGGCTTCCCTAAGGGACCTTGGAGACACTCCTTCTAGTGGAGGTTCATGGATCTGAGCTCCTGCCAGCCCCTTTCCAAGCTCAAGACAGGCATGTTGAGTGCCTTTGGCAAGCCCCAGGGCACAGTGGCAAGGGTGCACACTAGGCAGGTCATCATGTCCATCCGCTCCAAGCTGCAGAACAAGGAATATGTGGTTGAGGCCTTCTGCAGGGCCAAGTTCCCTGACCACCAGAAAATCCACATCTTCAAGAAGTTGGGCTTCACCAAATTCATTGCAGATGAATTTGAAGGCATGGTGGCTGAGAAGAGCCTCTTCCCTGATGGCTGCGAATCTCAGTCTCCTGGACAAGCAATGGGCCTTGCACTCCTGAAGGCTTCCACTGGGCCATCCCTCTTTAACAAGTTCATCAATAAATCTTATCTCCAACCCCCAAAAGAAATAATTCCAGGCCCACTCAGCCATCTTATCTTTGACAAAGGGGCCAAATATTTGCACTGAAGAAAGATAGCCTCTATAACAAATGATGCTGGGAAAACTGGCTTCCTATGTGCCAGAAGTTCAACCTAGACTTACATGTATCATTATGCACTAAACTAAAATCAGAATGGATTAAAGATGTACATATTAAAACAGAAACAATCTGCTGGAAGACAAAATAGGTAAAGCTCTTGAAGACATAGACATAAGCAAATACTTTCTGAACAGAATCCCATTTGTACAAAAAATAATAGCAAGTCTGGGGCAATAGCTCAGCTGCATAAGCTCCTGCCTGGCAAGCGCAAGTTTTTGAGTTCAATTTCGGTACTGATGATGATGATGATGATGATGATGATGGGTCGGTGAGATAGCTCAGCAGACTAAGTGCCCGGTTAGGCAAGCATAGGGACTAGGGCTTGATCCCTGGCATCCCATGCCCATGCTGAGCTAGCAACTGAGTCTGGGTGTGGTGGCACATGCCTGTAATCCCAGCACTGGGGAGGCTGAAAATAGGAGAATCACTATGAGTCTGATCTGTGCTGTGAGACCCTGTATCAAAATAAATTTTAAAATACTAATAATAATTCCAAGAAGCAACAAATGGAGTCACAAAAACCTAAAAGACTACAGAAAGCAGAACAGCAACCTATAGAAACAACAACCTGGTGGGCTGGGGAGATAGCTCAGTGGAATAAGCACTTCCCTGGCAAGTGTAAGGGCCTGAGTTCAATCCCTAGTGCTGACAAAAAAAAAAAAAAAAACTACAGAATGGGAAAAATTTGTTCCAGTTGCTCCTCAGACAACAGACCAAAATCTACACTATACAAAGAACACACACAAAAAAAAAATTAGACCTTCAATTTTATTTATTTATTTATATCTTTTGAAAGAGGGTCTCACTATGTAGTTCAGGCTGAACTGTAGCTCACAGAAGTCTTCCTATTTCAGCCTCCTGAGTGCTGAGATTACAAGCATGCACCAAAGACCCCCAGATTTAAATACACAACCAAGAAGGGGAATCTTAAATGAATTGGTATTTCGGAGATGAAGAAATGAAAATGAACAGTAAATATATGAAAAAAAAAAATTCAACATCACTGGTCATTCAACAAATGCAAATTAAAATAACACTAAAATCCCACCACATTCTAGAAAGAATTGATATCTTCAAGCAATCAAACAATAAAAAGTGCTGGAGAGACTCTGGGAGAAAAGGAATCTTCTTCATTACTAGTGGAGTGTAAACTTGCGTAACCGCTACGGAAATCACTATGGAGCTTCCTCAAGAAATTAAAAATACAAATTTTATTTCATCCAGCTACTCCCTTTCTCAGTATCTTCCTGAGTTAAAAAAAAAAAATATGTTACAATAATACATGCATATCTCTGTTTATACCAGCCTTTTTTTTCTTTTTGACAGAGTTTTACTATGCAGTTCAGACTGCCCTTGAACTCATTTTGTTGCCCAGGCTGGCCTCAGACTTTCAGCGATCCTCCTGCGTCAGCCTCACCGAATTTTGGGACTACAGGTATGTGCCAACATGCTTGGCTTACAGCAGCACAGTTTATAATACCTAAATTTTAGGGCTGGGGAGATGACTCAGTGGAATAAGCATTTGCCTGGCAAGTGAAGGGTCCTGAGTTCAATCCCCGGTGCTGAAAAAAAAATGATTTTTTTGGAAGCAGCCTATATGTCCATCAACAGTTGAATGGATAAAGAAAATGTGATCGTTACATAGAGTGGAGCACTACTCTGCCATAAAGAATAAACTTGAGTCATTTGCAGAAAAATGGATGCACCTGGGGACCATAACAGTAAGTAAATCAGACACAGCATAAATATTCCATGATTTCTCTTATATGAAAAACTCAACATATAAACAAAATGTAGGCTGGATATGGTGGTGTATGCCTGCAATTCCAGTTCTCAGGAGGCTGAGGCCAGCAGATCACTGTGAGTTTAAGGCCAGCCTGGCTACATAGTGAGACCCTGTCTCAAAAAACTAAATACATAAGGTGCAAACTAAAAGACAGACAATAGAACAAAAAGCAGGAAGAAGTTATTGCAATCCAACATGGCCAATGTATCTAAAGTGTACCTTGACTTGTTATAATTGCTTTGTGCATTTTATATCTTTTTGGTCTATTAGTCTGTATTTATGATAATGAACTTGACAAAGACATAAAATAAATAAATCTGATGCTGGCAAAAAATAAAAAAAATATTAAAAAGGGGTGTGGAGGGGAAGGGGGACTAAAACAATTGAGATGAATTATGTCCACATACCAATTCCCCACAATGAATGCAATCATTGTGTACTGAAAGCATGTGCTAATAAAAATTATTTTTAAATAAATCAATCATCCCCCTGAAAAAAAAAAATTAAAGGGCTACTATGAAGCACTGAGCCCAAAGCCCAGAGCCCAAAGCCCAGGAACAGGTATTCAGTGATGTCTCTCAGGTAAATCAAAGGAAACAGTCCCATAGGGATGTCCACTGAACTCACAGCCTCAGGAGCAAGTCAGGTGCTGCTCCCTCCCTCTGTTGCCCACTTCTGCCTTAGGGTTACCAGATAAAATTTTAGGATACCTGAGTACATGAAAAGTTCAGATGAACAATGAATGGCTTTCTTTCATGGGGCACACTTACGCTAAAACAAATTTTGTGGCTTAACTGAAGTTCAGTTTAGTTGGGTACCTTGCATTGGTTTTTTTTTGTTGTTGTTGTTCTTTGTTTTTGTATTTTAATACAAGGGTCTACAGGGTCTCACTATGCAGATTGGACTCATAGTGATCCACCTGTGTTCAACCTCCCAAGAGCTAGGATTACAATTGTGTGCTAGTCTCAATTGCCTTTTTAGTGGGCCCCAAGGGCGGGGCCAGCACAGAAGGCACTTTAATCCCCTGAACTATTAGGCCAGCCCTCTTGCATTGGTTTTGTAAACCTGACAGCCTGACATTTAGAGCCAAGTGCCTGTGTTTGGCTGAATGGTACCAGGAGCCAGATGAGCTTGCTGTCCCAGTAGTTGACAACACTTATTACTGCCCTTGTCACGGTGGTGCAGTTGCCCAGGGCCATCAGAGAGCAGTTGATATGTGTCCCCTCCTTCATGCAATGCCCATGGTTCTGTGTCTGGGGGCAGCAGAAGACTTAACTGTGACCTTGTGGGGCAGGGGATGAGGCTTCACTTCAGCCAGCTCCCAAACGCCCAGAGGATCCTGGGGATAAATCCCACTTTCTCCCTTGGAGCTCCCCAAATGTATAATTGACACGACAGCCAAGCCTCTTTCCGCTCTCCTGTCAGGGGTCTGGAGGACTTTTGAGATGGTAACAGCAGGCTCTCTAAAAGTTGTGGCCTTCAAGCTTCTGAGCAGGGCTGTGCGGCTGCTTCTTAGTCCCCCTAAGACAAATGCTGCCAGAAGCCATGGCCCACTGGGGAGGCTTCCCAGGCCTCCACCACCAGACACGGTTCCAGAGAGTGCCATAGGATTTCAAGAACTAAGCTGAGACAGGCTATAGGTGTGAGGGAAGGGAGGGGGTGTGATACAGAGGTCATGGGCCTCTCCTCTTGGCCTGCAGGGGATGTTGGATCAGCAGGGCCTCTGTCCATAGCCAGAAGCCATCTCACCCCTCCTGGAGAAGCCCTCTTGTGCCACCCAGCCTCTCTTTCCAGGCTCCCCTTCCCTTCAGGAAAGCCTCCAGGCTTCATTCGTGGGCAGGGATGAGTTTGTCAAACCTTACCCTGCTCTAACCCAGCTCCACAGGTTCAAGTGGGAAACCTTGCCCATTGCCCCAAGAGGTCCTCCAGCCTGCATTTCTCCAGTGCTAACACAGCAACATCATCCAGCTTCCTCTGTCTGGTGACTGCAAACCCCAAGCTGGCCCACAGGAAAGAGCAGGCTCTATGTTGGCCTGGCTACCTAAGGCCGCCAACTCAAGCAAGCAGGATGGATGGGAGTGTCATAGTGGGGAGCAAGGACACATTCAGGGCCATGCTCCTCTGCCTGATGTGCCCCCCCACGTCCTCTCCCAGGCTCTCCCCAAGTCCCTAGTCGGGAGCTTTTCTCACCTTCCCAAACCTCTTATCTGGCCTAGTCACTTCCCTACTGGCCCCATCCCACCCCCTCTCTGAGGCAGCTCCTTGGCTCTTCCCAGGATGCCCCAGCCCACCCTTGTACTCTGGGACAATCCTTTGACCCTCACTCACCCTCCTCCCTCTCTTAGGTGTTCTCCCCTCCCAACCTCAGGAGAGCTGTCCTCACACAGTAGCCATTCCCCAGCCCTGGAGAGCCAGCCTCCCCTTGGGAGACACACTCAGAGCTCAGAGCCACCCAGGTCAGTGGTGAACATGTGGCCCTGCTGAACTTCCTGCATGATACTCTGGCTGCCTTGGTGCATGGCCACCTGCAGCATAGCATGGGAACTCAAGGACATCTGGTTGGTAGCTGTGGGCTCCTGGGTCCTCTGCTGGTTCCCTTCATCACAGCTGCATAACCTAGGAGAGAAGAAGGGAGAAAAGGAAGGAGGGAAAAGGGAGGGGCGGGAAAGAAAGGATGGAGGAAGGGAGGGAGGAAAGGACAAAGGTCTTGGGGACCAGGGGTGGATGTCCTATAGAGAGAAAGCATCCAGGCCAGGGGAGGGGCTTCCTGCATGCATCTGAAAGGTTGGGAAATGAAAGCTGGGGTGGCCTGGTCTCTGTGCACTGAATGGCCTGGGCAGGCATGTCAGCTGCCTGGCAGGAGGCCTCTGTGGGTGTGGGGAGGCTGCGCACACTGGCCACTCACCCTGGGTCAGCAAGTTTGGGGCATGACACAGGTGTGAGTTCCCAAATTGCCATCACCCAGGGCTCTCTGTATGTCCCAGCCTTCACTGGGCACCAGGGACTTCCTGGCCCCAGTCTCCCACTTCTGTCCCCTCTCAGTGAGTGTCCCTTCATAGCACCTGACTGGCCACACAAGATCTCGTTGGCAGACAGCGGAGACCTCAGAGATTGCAGCAACCTGGATGCTCCTCTGAGGTCCTCCCTCAGCCCCAGGTACCCAAGGTGGTGTTTGGCATCAGATGATGGTATCAGATGATCTCATTGTAGATCTGATGAGACCAGTTAGGGAGAGTGGAGAAGGGAGACCAAGGTCAGGAGATCCAGACAAGGAAAAGTCCCCCCACTCCCACCCTGAGCAGGAGGACCCAGGTGCCCATGGTTTCTGGGCCACAGGCTCCTTAAGCAAAGCTCTGGCTGGGAGAAGCCCCTGTTTTTGGTGGAAGTCTTTGGCATCTACAGGAAAACCACAGGTTCCAGTGCTGCCATTATAGGAGAATATAAATCGAGCTTTCTTTGCCAAAAGCCCTGGTACTAGATGGATATGAGGACCTGACTGAAGGCTGGAACAGGTTGAGAAGCTTCTTTGTTGCTGGGCTGCCATAGGCTACTCCCTCCAAGGCAAGGTGAGTTTTGCTCGCTCAGTCAACACCTGCTGACAGTCCGGCTTCCTGCTCTTCCTGGGCAGTTACCTGGAAGATTATCAGCTCCCAGAGGAGCCAGATGGAATTCAGCCTACTGGCCAGGTCTCTTGCCTCTTTCACACTCAGTGTGAACAGGTGTGCTTCAGGAACAGGCCCAAGAGCATGCAAAGAGAGTTGGCTGAGGGCTGTGGAGCTCTGTGCTCACTGACAAGGCCACTTGGAGTGTGAGACAACTGACCATGCTTGTAACAAGCCTGAGGGAGGTGGGCCCCCTCCTGTGCCCCCATTACCCAGACATCTCCAGATAAGATATGGACAGCTCATATTCCATGTCACTGCTGAGGTCCTCCACATTATGGAAGAGGTCATTGAGGGCTAAACACAGAGGCCCAGCTCTGAGTCAGTGACTGACATGCAGGGCAGAGTAGGGCAATGGTGAATGGGTCAGGGTCCAGGATGAGGCCCCACTGGGCAAGTACTCCTCGCAACCCTGGCTCTGCTCCCAAGTTGGGTGCCCAGATGGCCTGGGTGGTGGTAAGGGGCAGAGGATGACAATACTTGAGTTCTGGAGCAAGGGCCCTGGGTAAGGTTTGGCCATAGCCTTAGCTCCTGCCCAACTGGGGCCAGACTTGGCTCTTAAGGGTGGGGGCCCTGAATGTCTATAAGCTCTGGACAATAAGGTGCTGTGTAGGAGGTAAACTAAATCCTAATGGGCCCAAGCACTGAGCCTAGTGCCCAAGAGGGCAGAGATAGTCACTGTGCTTTCCCTAGGTCTGCCGGAAAGGCAGACTGTGTACAGGCAAACCATAGGGAGGAGTCACTCAGAGGGGACAGACAAAAAACAGGCTGACAGTGAGGTGTAGGAGGCCAACCTGGGACTACAGCTTGACCATAGGAGCCTAGGGTGTCCTCCCTGGATCCTTTGGGCTCTACCTGTCAAGCTTGAAGATGAAGAAGGCCCAGTCCCAGGAGGAAATGACCTTGGGACTCCCAGCATGCTCCCTGTCCATTTTATATCTGTCTTGGCATCATCCCCCCACTTCACTCCATGGACTCCTGGAGTGTATGCACATTGCTGGCCCTGACCACTCCAGGAGCTGGCAAGCCTCTTCTGTGATTCTCCTGGCAAGGTGGCTCCCCAGGAGGCAGAAGTCTTAACCAGACAGATAGGATTGCAGGTGAGCCAGTTAGAGGGAAGGTCTCTTGACAGGCTGAACAGGAGGCTTTGTGCAGAGAAAGAAACCCACCAGATTGCCCAAGCCCCAGCCCCAGCTGCCCAAAGGCTAGTGGTCACAGTGAGCTAAGCACAAGGACCTACCTGTCCCCAGTCACTGGTCACCTCTTGTTTTATGCACACCTATATTTTATTCATTTGTTTATTTATTTATTTATTGGAACCTGGGATTGAACTCAGGCCCTTGTGCTTGCCAGGAAGTGCTTATTCCACTGAGCCATCTCCCCGGCCCCAACGATGCACACCTATATTCACAGGACTTGGGAGGCTGGGGCAGATTGCTATGGGTTCAAGGCCAGCCTAAGCTACAAAGGGAATAAAAGGCCAGCCTGAACTGCATAAGTGAAACCATTTGGTGGAGGCCATTACAAAGCAGCTCTGAGAAAGATTTAACATTTTCTTAAATTATTCATTTATTTACTTATTCATTTAATTATTTATTACAGGGTCTTGCTATGTAGTTCAGACTCATAGTGATCCTCCTGTCTCAGCCTCCCCAGTGCTAGGATTACAGGCATGTACCACCACGCCCAGTATCAGGGACAGCACAGCACAGACGGGGCTCCTGGCTGGCACAGCATATAGTACCAGAGATTGAACTTGGGTCCTTGCATTTGCCAGGCAGGCATTTAGACTGCTGAGTGATCTCCCCAGCCCAAGATTTAAAATTAATCAACTGCCTTTCTACCTTTATGAGTGAGTCTGTCCCAGGCTTAGGCCTCCTGTCTAGAGATGAGCAGTGGATTCATAGCAAGTGAACCTCTCTGGTAAGCAGTCACTGGTTCTGTCTGAGGCCTGTAAAGGCCTGTGATTTCAGGCTGCCTTAAAGGACAATATAAGGCCACAGCTAAGGACATCTGACTCCAACCCCAATTAATTAAATAGAGACTGTAAATGCAGGCTGTAATCCTGCAATAAATGTCAATGTAGAGATAAGATAATTCTCCTGATTGGCATAATTTGCTACTTGGGAAAGTCTTTGAACTGACTCCTAGGTCCTGTTCAGTTCCCAGGCTTGCCTCAGTATCCCCCTCCTTTGTTTGAAAAAACAAATATGAGCTTACCAGAGAAGTGCTATGTCTCAACCCCCAGGGAATCTCAAATTCTGTTAGTGGGTTTTGATCTTCCTGGAGCCCTAAAATCATACCACTTGACTCTTTTATTTATGTCTTTGCAGTCCACTTGTTGGAAGCTTGATTCATCCATGATAACCCTGTCTCAAAAAGACAAAAATAGGGCCTGGGGGGATGGCTCAGTGGAATAAGCACTTCCCTGGCAAGTGCAAGGACCTGAGTTCAATCCCCAGTTCTACCAAAAAAATAATAATAGTAGTAAGCTTTAGACCCAAATGAAGATATAAACTGGCTCTGAGTCCCCTGGGATGTACCAGCTCTCACCCAGGTGCCAGCGCTCCTATAGACACAGCAGGGCCCTCAAGGGGTCATCAGTGATGGAGAGGGTAAGCAGCATTATGTACTGATGCCCACCCCTCAATGGTGACCATCACATGACCTCCAGGACTGCCAAGTTCACAGCACCCTGGAAAGATCCTGTATCCGTGCATTGTCAGCGCAACTGCCACCATCCTCACTGAAAAAGGGCTTTGTCTGGGTCCCATCTGCTGACCCATAGCTCACACTCCATTCTCCAGATATCACCCCCACACCTGTCCACTCTGACACACAATGGAGCCCTTGTGCCCCTGGCCTAGTGGAGCAGGGCTGAGCTGTTCTCCTGGAGTAGGTAAAACCAGCATTGGGTCTTTAAGGATGAACAGGAGGTGACTACAAGAGGTGAGAGTGGAGAATATTCTAGAGAAGGCAGTAAAAAAAACACAGAGGTGACAAGCAAGGTTAGGCAGTGGCTCTTAGCTCAGATGTACAGCATTGGAGAGAGCTGTCTCACCTTCTGTCTAGAGTTGCTACAGGAACTCTAGAGCTTGGGCCAGGAACTGATGTGTATATCTGTGGAAGAAGAGTCAAAGATGTCTGGTGCTAGAACCCAGGCTCTTCACCACCCACCCACCTTCCCCTGCCTCTTCAAGTGAACAAGTGAGGGAATGGCTGCCTAGGTAGAAGAATGCCCACATGGTAGAGGCAAAACCATGTCTTACCCTCAACCCAAGTCTGCATGTTGTAGTCCTCACTCCAATGCCTGACTGGGTGATCTTATTTGGACGTACAGTAGGTGTAGGTATAATTCATGAAGATGGGTCACACTAGAGTAGGTTCAGCCTTTAATCCAATTTGACTAGGGCCATACAGACAAGGAAAGCTGGACACAGAGAGACTCAGAGGGAATGTGATATGGAAAGATAAGAAGGCAGCCATCTGGAATTCAAGAGGAGTGGCCTAGACCAGACCCTCCCTGCTGCCGCCAGACCAATGAAATTATAAACTTCTGTGTCAAAGTCACCTAGCCTATGGTGCTTTGTTATAGTTGCCTTGCAAACTAATCTATCCACCAAGGTGGGTCCTCTGCCATATGGAGGCATGGTAGTCACACCCACGGAGGCCAGACACAGTGTCAAGGCATCCTGGGCCCCATCAGCCTTTGGGCTGATAGAGGAGCCTAGAATAGAACCTACTGAGCTCATAGGGCCAAGGCCAGCCAGCTGCTCAGGACAGAGTCATACCTGACTGATGTCCCAGTCAGGTAACCAGGACTCTGAGGAGCCTGAGGCTCAGGATGACAAGAGGCATGACCTAAAACATAGTCTAGGGTAGTGATGATGGACCTTTTAAAGCTTTCACTGGTGCAAATGTTGTAGGCAGCTGAATTAGAAATATTATAGACAATCGGACAGGGCCAGGCCCTCAAGAAGACAATATGGAAGACAAGGTGACTTTACAACTTGGAAGAGACAGACACTCCCATATGAGCTATACCTCAAGACCAAGACAAAAGAGGAAACACAGCTATACAATTCCCTAGGAATGGACATCAGGGACTGATATTCTAAATAGGTATTAATCACCTTGAAAGAGCCCAAATGAGTCACTAGCCCAACTCCCAACAGAAAGTGACCCTGTCCAGTATTCATACCCACTTGCCACATGACTCACTTCCCCATCTGGTACTGGATTTAATCAATTTTACCTGAGCACTGGTGCTTGTAATCTCATGGATTGACCATAGTTTTGTCCCACCTCATGCCCACCTAAGCGAGTGCCCATGTTTTCTCCACCACCTTAGACCTGCCTCACCACATGGTTTTCCTCTATAAAAGTCCCTGAAGAGACAGCTTCTGGGGAACAACTCACTCGGGCCCCCCTCCTATCCCTCTCTAACAGGAGCTTTCTTTCCCTCAATAAATATATTCTGCTCATAACCTCCATTTGTTCCTAAAATTCATTCTTTAGTTTTAGAGAACACCAACTTGTCCCAGGTACCTTTTAGGTTGGGACATCAGTTTTTCTCCCTGTGTCATTTAGAGGTTTCCCTGTATCACAAACAGCCCACTGCAGCATGCACCCATAGACTCACCACCACAGCTCCAGGGCTTGCCTCTTAGGGCATGACAGATGTCTTTATTGGAGTCCTCAAGGAGTGGTGCTTGTGAAATGCTGATTCCCAGTGTTATGGTTTGTATTTGTCCTCATGCAGTCATGGGGCAGACTTCTAGAGTTTGTGATTAACTCATGATCCACTGGGATTAGAGGTGTGAGTGCTGCTGGGATTATGGGTGTGAGTATTACACCCAGCCTGGGGCCCGAGAGCCTGAATACATCTTTTTTCCCCCCTTTAAAAATTTGTTTGAAAGACAGTATAGTAATAGCTGGTATGTCATGACAAGAAGTACATATTTAGAAGACCAGAATGACAGGCATTTGAAGTGTGACCCTTCTATTACACTTTGTTAAATTCAGTGCAGTTCCTTGGTTCACAGGTATCAGCATATATAGTTAGTCGGGGTGAGAATCCTACCACTTAACTGCTAGTTTCAAAAATCTCCTGATGTTTCTCAGGATCATTGTCTTACCCATCTAGTGTGTTTAAATGAATGGTTCGCCCCTGTCATGTTTCTCAGCTTTTCTCCTTGCCCTCTCCTCATTGTCCAATCCTCAAGTTCTCGTTTTCCTTTTAATTGTGTTATACATTTCTATTTGAAATTCTTCTTTTGAGTTATACTAGGGAGACTATACGACATTTGCACATGTGGGTCTGGTTTATTTTGCTTATAAGTATGTCTTCAAGTGGCATCCACTTAAATATGAAGGCTTTGAGTTTATAATTTTTTACAGCTGAGTAATACTCCTTTGTGTAAAAATACCACTTCTTTTTCAACCATTCCTCATGTGATGGGCATCTTGGTTGTTTCCAAGATTTGGCTATCACAAATTGTGCTGCTATAAACATAGGTACAAAAATAAAAAAAATAAAAAATAAATAAACATAGGTACACATATATCCCTATGATATGACATTTTCAGTTCCTCTAGGAAAATTCCCAGTAGGGGAATAGCTGGTTTGAATGGGATTTCCAGTCCTAGTTTTTTAAGGAGTCTCCACATTGACTTCCATAATGGTTGTGCCACTGAATGCACCTTAAGGGAGAGAGACTTTCTCTCTGTTGCCTTTGTTGCTGTTACTCCTCCCTTTTGCTCTTGCTGTTTTGCTGCCTTCTGCCACCATGAACTGCTAACCTCTGCCATGCGTCACTCTGCTTTCAAGCCAGCAGTATGGACTGAAACTTCCAGTAACTGTGAGCTAAACCTTTCCTTTCTTCATTTTGAGTGCCAAGTATTTGTCCCAGCAATGAGAAGATTAACTGACACACCCAGGCACCATCCAGCTTCACACAATCAGACTGTCTGGAAACATGGATCCACAGAGCTACCTACAGTTTTAGCAAGCACCTTCCTGTACCCAGCTGGCAGTGAAGTGTAAGAATCCTTGTAAAACTTGAAATGCTGTGCACAATATCACAAAGTGGAAACAGCCCAAATGCCCATCAACTGATGAATGGATAAACAAGAAGCCAGTCATAAAGAACCCATAGTGTATGATCTACTTGCTTTCAGTGTACAGAATGGATCATAGGCAGATGGAAAGTAGGTTTGCCTGGAGCTGGGAAGGGATGGAGAAGATGTTGAGCCGGCTAAGGGGCCAAGGTAAAGGTTTCTTGTGCTCTCCACTGGTTATTTTCTTTTGTCTGTTTCAGAGATAGGGTCTCACTATGTAGCCCAGGCTGGCCTTGAATTTGTGGTGAGCCTCCTACCTCAGTTTCTCTCCTGAGTGCTGGGATTATAGGCCTATGCCCCCACCCCTAGATGGGTGGTGTGCAGAGCCCCCAGTCCCACTATACCTAGGCAGGCCAGTGGGCTAACGCAGCTACACCCCTTTCACTCCCTGCCTAGGGCACACAGAATCTGTCACCTGATCCTGTATTGATTTTTCACAATAGCCTCACATCTGTGGGGACACAGGTCCCTATGTCATGTCCTTAATCCTCTCTACAGTTCATGGTGTGCACATGTGGAGCAGGGGCTGAGTCTCCCTGTAAGGAACAGCATGAGTCAGAGACCAGCAAAAACCACCAGGCTGCGTTAAAAACAACATGGCTTGGAATTTACATGTCTAGTTCAGGCAGAGAAAGCAAAAACTCTGTCTATGGGGTCAAGGGAAAACAGCCTCTTTATAGGGCTTGGCCAAAGGCAGTCAGGTGGGGAGATCAGGCAAGGGACCTCCGGTGATGAGGTCCAGGCAAACATTTTTTTAAATGTATTTGGTACAGGGTCTCACTACACAGCTCAGACTTGTAGTTATCTTCCTGTTTTCAGCTTCCCCAGTGCTGGGATTACAGGCACGCGTCACAAGCGACTTATGGCACTGGGGACTGAATCCCAGGCCATGAGTTTGCCTAAGGCACTTAGTCCACTGAGCTATCTTGCTGGCCCAGGCAAACATTCTTTGTCAAAATTCTTTGGAACCTCAGTGGTCAGAGACCACAGGGCACCCAGTGTCTAGACTTTTTTTTGATGTCCTGGTGCTTGGAAGAATCCATGCTCTGCCTCATCTTTTTATTACAACATCTTGTCTGGTGTTTGCTAAGGGCAGCAGTACTGGTACTGAGCTGAGTTCTGAGAACCACACTGCTGCTAACAAACAGGCTGGGTGCTAGAATGTCATGTCCAAGTTGAGCCTGGTGCTACCATCTTCTGACAAGGATACAAAGACCCAGGCAGAGGGTCTCACACATGGGCACCCAGCCAGGACTCAGCAAGGTGAGGTCCTTAGGATCCCAGCCTGAGGCTATAGTCTTCGTTCTGTTGGGAGCCAGGATTCACTCCCTCTTCCCTCTCCTTTCCATAGTCCACATCATACCTGCCTCAGCTCCTGTGTTCAACCCTGCTCTGCAGACCAACCTTCCTGAAAGAGCCCTGCCAAAACCCCAGAACTCCAGGAGCAGTGGGCCAGCAGTTAGGCTGTCAGCAGATAAATGCTAACTATGGTACTACACACGCTGTCTGTTGACTTAAATCCTGCAGACAAATACCACCCGGAGAGCCAGGCAGGTCAGCTTATCTCTCCTTGTACACTCTCCTAATACCTCTTCTTTACCCCTTATTTCAGCTCAAGCAGAAACTTTTTTTTTTTTTTTTTTTTTTTTTTTTTGGTCTTTTTGAGATATGGTCTTGCTATGCAGTTCAGGCTGGCCTTGAGCTCACTTAGGAGCCCAAACTTGCAAAACTCATTCCAGCCTCAGCCTCCCAGTACTAGGATTACAGGTGTGCACCACCATGCCTGACCTGGCACCACTTTGCATTTCTTTGTAGTTCTCATTAGCTGCATTTAATTCAGTTCTTGTTGATATCACATTTTCCCACTCTGAACTACAGATAGTAGATGAGTAAAAGATGCACTTCCTTTTTTTCCTGCTCACTGTAGTTTCCTGGCTCCTAGCAGGGTCCCCAGCATGTCATGGGTATGTGATAAATATTTATTGTCTTGCCCCTTCATCTTAGTGACACAAGGGCTGAGAGAGCTGGCAGCCAAGGACTTCACTGAACACACTAAAGATAAACTTTAGCTCTGACCATATAAATATGTACTCTTGGGCAGCAGACATAGTTAGGTGGACCAAGCTAGAAGCCTTTCTGGAAGAAGAGTCCCTGGCTTCTTTGATGTTGGCAGTCAAGAGTGCAGGCAGGTGAAGATGGGGTTGTATTAGCCCATCCTGCCCCTTAGTTGCCTGAGCAATCCAAGCAATCTCTGCCCTGCAGCTTCCTGCTGCAGTCCCCCATGCCTGCTCATCCACCCTGTGGCAATGGAAGTGGCTCCTTCCTCCAGCTCTGCCACACTGATGGGCCTGGCGTAGGGGTGCTGCCTGGGAGGGAAGACCAGACCCATGGAGTAAGAAGAGGGCCATGCTAGGCTCAGAGAGAAGGGCAAGAAGCTCTCATGAGTCTGTCCCCATACAGGCCCCAGTTCTCCTATGTTCAGCTGTGCCAGCTTCTTGATCCTAAGGAGTCACAGTCACTGGCCAGGGCAGAAGGCAGCAGGTACACAGGTGTTGGCCTTTGTCTGAACGTCTAAGTCTCCCCAGGCATCCATGTCTCAGAGACAGACTCAGGGGAGAGAACTGATGCTCAGCAGCATCACTGAAATGCCCAAATTAAACACGCATCTGGGCAAAGTGATCCTAGTAGTCATCAGGCTGAGACAGGAGGTTTGATGCAAGTTTGAGGCCATCCTGGACTGATAGTGAGTTCAAGGCCAGTCAGCACTACATAGTAAGACATAGCAAAAACAACCATAGCATTGAGACATTGCTATTTGTTTCTCAATAAAATTAATAAAAAAATAACAAAAACAAAGCAAAGAAACAAAAGCAAGCCGGGCGTGGTGGCGCATGCCTGTAATCCCAGCACTCGGGAGGCTGAGGCAGGAGGATTGTTGTGAGTTCGAGACCAGCCTGAGCTACAAAGTGAGCTTAAGGCCAGCCTGAACTGCATTGTGAGACCCTGTCTCAAAAAGACAAAAAAAAAAAAAAAAAAAAAAAAAAAAAAAAAAAAAAAAAAAAA
>PVKA01032473.1:0-25288 GCA_004027165.1 Ctenomys sociabilis
CCCAAAAAAAAAAAAAAAAAAAAAAAAAAGATATTCTAGAGAGGTATCAAAATGACCACAACTCCATGAAAGAGAATGGAAAGAACCCACCAAATAGGGCAAACAATTAAACACAGGAGAAAAAGAGGCATACAATAGCAGGAAAATAACATGTCAAACATAAGTCTGTATATCTCAATTATAACTATCAGTGTAAATGGACTCAATTCACGAATTAAAAGAAATAGACTGACAGAGTGGCTTAGGAAGAAAAAATCCAACAGTATGCCATGTAAGACTTCATCTATCGTTGATTGGTTTGTCTTCAAAGTTTTGTGCAGCTGGTAATTTCAGTAGTTCTGTGATTTGTGCCTTAGGACCACAACTGTTTTCATGAATCATAAATAATGCTTTGTCCTGGCTTTATGGCTTATTGACTTAAAATAAATTTTCTGCAAGATTAGAATTCAGTGTAGATGCTGCCAAAGTTCTTATCAACTTTCATGTGGGGAAATTAGAGAAATCATGCACTAAAAAAACAGAAAAAAAGGTATTTTATAGTGTATATCTTAGTTTTGAAATACTCCTAGAAAATAAGTATATGTGTACAAAATTGTTATCAAATTCTTTAATTATTTTAAAGAAAAAGTCATTTAAATCACATTCCCGTTGTTAAATGATTAAATCTCTTCTAATTCTAGAAAAGCATATAAAGAAACTAAGAAATCTTACTGGTAGATGTCACTTTTTGTGTTATGTTTTAGATATTTCTTTAAAATAGGTATTTAATTGATCTTCATTTGGCCTCTGATCTGCTTCTTGATTTTGAACTTTTTTCTTTTTTTTTATATTAATGTCTAGGTTTGGATTTTGGTTATGTAGCTTTTACTGTTTCAGTATAAAAATATGTGCTTTTATAGTTATCATTCTTCTGTTTTCAACACTGCTATGGTCTGAAATTTCATACTCCTTATTTGTTAAATCCTAAAATCCTATAAGTTGGTTTTAGACAACTGTTCTTGATACTTCATTTTGTTTTTTTAATTCAGTGAGACTTTTTGATGTGTGTATATGTGACATTAACAATAATCTTTATTGCTCTCTATGTCATCAATTACATGAAAGTTATGAATATAATACATTTTTTATTTAATATAAAAAAATAAAATTTAAAAAAGTCAGATCTTAAGGTTTCTTTCTGGAGGCCATCTTTACCTTCCTATAGAAATCAGAATGTGAACTGTGAGTTTTTGCATTTGGATTCAAATAAGATATGAATCCAAAAATAGAAGTTGGGCCAGAAAGATAGCTCACTGGTCTAAGCACCTGCTAGGCAAGTGCAAGGACCCAGGTTCAATCTCCAGCACTGCATGGCATGCCCTCCCAAGCTGGCCACCAAAACTAGTCGTTGTGGTGCACACCTGTAATCCCAGCACTGGAGAGGTTGAAGCAGAAGGATCACTGTGAGTCTGAGCTCTGTAGTAAGACCCTGTACCAAATACATAAATTTAAAAAGAAAAAGAACCAAAGATAGAACTTGTAATATCCAAAAGCACTAGAAATTTGTAATGTACAGAGAAAAATGTCACTTACTGTGGCACAACTTTAATTTTGTAAATGTTAGAAATGCTTCAAATTGATGAAGTACAAATTTTGATGACATTTCCTAAGTGTATAAAGTTTATGTGTGCATGCATATATGTGTGTGTGTGTTTCATACCATGAAAGAGAGCCTTAGGATTTCATTTCTTATGTGTTATTTCTTATGTGTTGATATACATGAGAGATTTGTTTGCATTGAACTTACAACTCTTTTGGAAAATTCAGTTACTGAAGATCTACAGAGACATAGCGGATGACTTGGGGTTGAAACCGAAACAGTGCGATGACAAGGTCATTGTTCTTAGCAACCATAAAAACACAAGCACAACTATGGGATCTTGCCCAGGTTCTGGTTACCTGCTGCTTTCTGGTTATCTAGAGAGACCTGTAAAATAGTTCTCTTTTGGTTTTGTATTACTTTGATCATAATTGCTTAATACTATCAATGTGAGAATTTTATTTTCCAAATACTTTTTGCTTAGATCACTTATAAAATTATAAAGTTCTATACCAACATTGATTCCATTTGTAGTTCTTTCCCCAGAAAAATAGTGCAGATTATTCTTATGTTTTTTTCTCCTTCCTTGTAATGTTTGTTTCTCATGCCATCTCTTTCATTGGTAGCTCAGGTCCTAGATGACTTACAAAGGTTATTTGAATATTAAGTATTCAAATACTGCCATTTAGCTCATCTCTTTGCTGAAATTAAAGTATGTGAAACTCATAAGTGTTTCTAGCATTTGCCAAAATTTAGATGGTATCAGAAAACTTAGAGATGAAAATAAAATGTCATGATCCCTACCCAACATATGACCTATGGCACACACTGAGTTTACATTAATTTTGAAATTGCTACAGTAACCACTTAGGTGAAATAAGTATGGAGTTGGAGACATCCAGAAAGACTAAAAAAATATGATTATTAGATACCTCAAAAAAATCACAGGGTAAGTCCAATATGAAGCACAGAGTGCCAGCCCCGCTGGTCACAGTGTGTATAGTGATTTAGAGTCTGCATGCAAGCCAGAAAGCCCAGTTATTCCCATCTGGCAGTGGGAGTACATAACAAAGTTATTAACCTCTCTGTCTGTCAGCTTTTTCATGTATAAACAGGGAATAATTATAGCATGTCACTTTGAGGCTTACATTGATGAAATAAATTGATACATGTAAAGAATTCAGACTAGTGTCTGACCCAGAGTCAAGGCTCAATGAATGTTCACTGCATTGGACACAGTTAAGTGGTGCAATTGGGAGGGGTTATATTTTCTTCTTGCGGGGGAGGTTATATTTTCTATATAGTCTTAAAATTTCTATAACTTCAACATTGAATGTATATGACTTTTATATTTTAAAGAGAAAAAAGATAAACAATGAAACAGGTCAGTAGGATGGTTAACTAGTTGATATATTAGTTGTTACACATAAATTTGCCAGCTACTAAATGTGTATGATTTTGGTAGAAAAATATTTCTCAAATTAGAATTTTTGGTAAGGTTTTTAAAGTGTAAATATTGTGCCATCAGTGAGTCATGCTTAGATGCCTAAAAAGCTACTTAGAATATATTTCATCAAGTTAGGTAATATTTTGGCTAATTTTGTTGAAGTTCCTTATTAACCTCCAAAAGGTCTCCGCAAGTCAGCCTAACCTCTTCTCAAGACGTTTGGATTTTTCATTCCTTTTATCACTTAAAATGTTAAGACATATTTTGAGAGTTGGGTAAGCAAGCATTTCATTAGGTAATTTAGTTTCCTATAGTTGTTTCTGGCAAAATAAGTTTTTATACTGCCAAAAAGTAATTTAATGCAAAATTATAATTTCCAATAATGAAATACATTTATTATACCTCAGGCTCTGTCATTTCATAAAATACCATATATATCTAAATATACAAAATTCCTTCCTCATTATTCTAAGGAAATTCATAAATCAAGATTTTCTGTTTTAGTTACTGTTTGTTTGCTTTGGGGGAGTGACCCTGAATGTGTAATTTACATAGTAACATGATCAAATGTTACTTCACAGAATTTTTTCATTGATACCTAAGATCACAGAAAAATTATATAAAATGTCAAATTAGAAATGATACCTCTTTTGGTTTAGTATTCAGGAAGGATTTCATCTTCCCTTGTATGTTTGATACTAGAACTTCTATCATTTTTAAGAGCTACCTTTTTCTAGCCAACAGCTTGTTGGCACCTACTAGGTTCACTTTTATCCAAGTTGGTAAAAAGGTAGATATTTCTTAAATCACGTTAAGTTTCATCCTGATCTTCCAGATACTGGAAGTCTTATCCTGACCCATAATTGCCCATATATGTAGCATTTCAATATGTTTTTCCATTTTGTTTTATAAAAGTGTAACTGTGCTCACCTCAGTTTACTTACTGACTTAATCTTTAAAGGACTTCTTCAACACTGCACTTGGCAAACTGACATATAAATATTTCCATCAGAAACAATTCTAGATTCCTTTCTTTTCACCATTGATTTGCTTGCCTGTTTTGTATAACAAACTCTCCTGATTTTATTGCTTACAATGCCCATATTTGCTTTTCTGCGAATAAGTAGGTTTCTTTGCCTGGTCTCCAGCTGAGCTCCTTCATGGAGCCCAGCTGGAATGGCTGGATATCCACAGAGGCTTCACACATGGGTACCGCAATTGTTGTCCTTCCTGCTCAGGGAACTCGAACAGGATTCTTAATCTGGCAGTTCTAGAGCATTGAAAGGACAAGAACAGAAGAGTTAAGGACCTGAAGGTCTCACTTGGATACACCCTTGTCGTGTCCTCAACATTCTGCTGGTCACCTTACTTTATGAGACTGTTCCGAATCTGTAGTGAAGAAATCAATTCCACCTCTGGGAGAGAGGCATGGCAGAGAATGTGTGGCCATTTTAATCCTCCACAGCCTCACTTTTGACCTAATCTCGAGAGAGACTTCTATAAGCATCTAAAACTTACTTTATTTGATTGAACGTGCCTTAAAAGCTGACATGTCTTCCCTTGGGAACATTCTGTGATTCAAAGTTAAGATAGTAGGAGGGTGAGTTGTACTGCGAAGACATGAATGGAAGGAGGCAGCTGTGTAGTTTGAAAGTAATTACCTTACCTAGTGTTTAGTAAATGTGGTGAAGTTAGTGAAGCCAGCTCATGGAGAAGCACAGGTCCGTTGTCATTCTTACAGGATAGGGACAGATTTTTGGTACTTTAGTTAGTTAAGGGGCAGTAGTGCTGTATATCATTACTGTCAACCCCCAAGTGGTTGCTTAATATTTCTTTATAGTTATATACTTTATTATAAGAAAGTAGGTTGATCATTGTACTTCATTTTACTAAGCAACCAGATTGAGAAACAAGCCTGAGATGTAGCTCAGTAGAAGTATGCTCAAGGGCCTGGGCTCAATTCCCAGTGTCAGAAAAGGAAGAGAGGGAGGGAGGGAGGGAGGAAAGGAGGGATTAAGGAACAAAACCAACACCTTCACATGCTGAGGCCTTCTGGGGAGGAGGGGCCATCACATCACTATAATTAGTAAACATCTCCTTTGCATCCGTCGCACTGCCATGAGGGCATAATTACCAAGCCTTTGGGTTTGCCTTTACCTACATCATTGTATAAAATGAAAACCAGATGAAAAATCAAATGTTTTATGCAGGAGAAAAAAAAATGGATGCAAAATAAAGTCTGCACAGCTCCTCAGTACTCTGGGTGGCTGAAGGTTAACTGAGCCGCCTGACATAAGGAAAGGCCAGGAAATGGCTCTGAATGTGGAGCTGCTTCAAGAAACCACAAAAGAAAGCACTCCACATAGTAAATACATTTTTAAATGCATAGTATACAGCATAAAAAGCCATCTGCAATTTGTGAATTATGTGTCTTATAAGAGTACATCAGGTAAATACCTGTAATTGGAGTCCCTGGTATTCTGGCTAAGCTCAATTTTCCAAACCTTCAAAAACCTGCATTGCCTTTTTTAAAGGAGTATTATTTTGACTTAAAAAGGCTCTTGTTTGCCAATGAAAAAAGTACAGTATTTCCAGAAAATGAGACAATCACGTTGTACTCAAGTGTGTGGCATGTGTGCATGTTCTGTGCAAGAGAATTAAGTCTCTGCTCTCCATTCAGAAGCAATTAGAGAGTGTCTTTTTGGCTGCTGTAAAACAGATGCAAGACCCCTAGAAGTCTGAAGTATAAAATGAAGGAGGAAAATTGAAGCAGAAGGTGTCTCTATATGTCTCCCATCTCAGGTAGTGGTCCAGGCCCTGGGGACATGAGCACATTTGCACTTCCCACTTAATGTACTCTGTGGATTTTGCGGCCCACTTAGATCTGATAGAGCACTAAAGAATCAATTTGGTCTACAAAGCCATGTCAGAACTGTAAATTTAGGTGCTGATGCCAGGAAGAAACCCTACCATTTTTTCTTAGAGAATGGTGGCCTTACTGGCCATCCATTTACTAGTCCTGCTCACAGTTCCCAAGCATACCATAGAAAGTGGAATGTTAAGATCATTGCCTGGGGTTTGTTGATGCTGCATATCAATACATTGCAAAATATTACATAATTTAGCCCATAGGTATAAACCATCTGGTCTAATGAAGCATATTCACTACTGTATTAGTATGAGCTAACTATTATAACAAGCAACCCTAAAGCTTCAGAGGCTTAGCACAGTTAGTATCTACTCATTGATATCAAGGGCCAAGGTAGTTCAGCAGGGGGTAGGGGGTGGGATCTGTTTTTCACCATTCAGGAACTGGCTTCTCTGGACTCTTGTATTTCTCCTCTTAGAAAGAGAGGAAGCATTCAGTAGCCAGCAGAGAAGGCACAAGCCAGGCCCAGAGGGTACAGGTCAGCTCTCCATCTCTTCTGTTGATCAGAATTCTGTGACCTCTGCCCTGCTCCAATCACCTGCAAGAAAGGCTGAAAGGTACACTTGGACTCAGAGCCACGTCAGTGAGCTGATTCATTTCCACCTTTGCTGCTGTGCTAAGATGGGGAGAGTGATATCAGTTGGGACCCTCAGATATGATTATGATCAAGCAGCAAGAGGAGGCCTCCTGGTGGTCCAGAATGACATGCAGTGCACATGATTTGCCATGTAGGAGAGCTTTTTGGTGAACAGTATGCCTCTTGTAGGAATGCAAACCCTGGTTCTCCCATCCTTTTCACCCTGCAGAAGTAGAACCACATTACTCACATTTCTTCCTTTCCTGAGTCTGTTGCAATGGTTCTTGAGTATGGAAGACCTGTTCCCCTTGTGTAGTGACCTGCTACCATGGGAGATAGGAGAGTTAAGGGCAGGGACAGCTGACAAACATGTGTGGCATGCTAGACATAGGGTCTTCCTTCCAGTCTGTAAATTATGGATATTGGTTTAAAGAAGTCTTTGTCTCTTAAAATAAGTTCTTGATGCTCAGGATTAGAAGCAGCTGGAAGTCTTTGCATTGGACCACAGCTTTCAGATGTTCCTCTGCGTAGTTTTCAGTAGGCACAACAGATGTGCTGAAATGAGACACATACCTGTAATGCCTGTAAAGCCACATCCCCAGGGTGACTGCCCTGGCAGGACAGATGCCACTGTGATGCTGAGCGGGCCCTGGACCACCACAGGGTGTGCTGCTGGGGAGCCCTCACAGAGCACCTCTGCTGCCTTTCCATCCAGTCTGGGGCCCTGTAGGCAAGCTGCAAGGACCCCAAGAGGAGCATTGGGAGGGCAGCTCCAGAGTCAGTGCCTGCTCTTGGTATTTTATTAATTGGTTCAATTTAGTGAAACTTTCAACATCTCAGGGGAACACAGTTGGTGTCTGGGAGTCATTAAAGGTAACAGATGCCAAGACTGGTCCCCAGTGGCTCCTCTGAAGTATGGCGGAATAGACCTTTGTGTTTACTGCTATGACCGAGAGTCATGACCGTCCCCCTCCAAAGAAATTAGTCATATTCTTCAAAATTTTTGTTGCTATTTTATCTCAATCACATTAATTAAATGTGTTTGTTAAGGAGACTTGTCTAGATCATGTTTTAGTTTTACATTGGAATTATATATTATATAATTATGGTGAAACCCCAAATTTCCACCCTTGTAAACTCTCCCTTTATCTGCAGTTAAATCCTAAGCTGAGTTACTTTAGGGCATGGCTGGAGTCTGCTTTGCCTGTTTGTGCAGTATCTTCCACATGTGGGTGCATAATAAATGCTGTTCTGTCATCGCTTTCAAGGTATGCATTATGTACTAGGTCTCTACCTTACATAACAGAGGGCTGGAGAATGACAGTTGAGGAAATGCCAGTTGTAAGAAGCAATTACTCTAATTATGGACCTGTGTGGCACTTGACTGGATTCACACAGCAGTATGCCTATGTGAACAGTCAGGTGAAACTTTCACAAGCTGCTGTCTCCCCAGAAAGCCAGATGGGTAGACAGGTGTCTGTTTTTGTTTTTCCTAAGGCCTTGGCTTTCACCATACTCTTCCATCTCCTGGTAGCCATTGTTTGCTCTATACTTGTACACGTTCAACTTTGATTCTCCATTTCAATGAGATCATGCAATATTGTTCTTACTGTGCCTGGCTTGTTTCTCTAGTTGTGCTGTCTGAATTTTATGCAAGTTGTCACAAATGGTAGACTTTTGCCTTTTTGAAAGCTGAATACTATTCCATTATACAGTATCTCACCAATGAAATCTTGTTTAAACAAGAGAACAATATGAAATTAACAGAGCTTCAGGATAAACAGTGTCATTTATTCACACCTGCATTCAGTCATTCATTGTAACCTGCCAGGAATCACCAAAGGTGCTGGAGCACTTCAGGAAGACCAAGATGAGTAGGAGCCCTATTTGGAGGTATTTATATTCTAGTGGGAGTGGCAGATAATTGATGATTTAATATTTTTTATTATATTAGGGATTTTTTCTGTATTTAGGGCAGGGTCTACAGGGTGTTCAGGGTCTCACTACATAGATCGGACTCATAGTGATTCTCCTGTCTACAGCCTCCCAAGTGCTGGGATTACAGGTATACACCGCCATGCCCAGTCTCAATTGCAGTCTCAGCATGCTCTGGGGGTGGGAGCAGCACAGTAGTCCTAGGGATTGGACCCACAGCCCCTGAGTCTGCTTGCAGGTGCTTTAATCCACTGAGCTATTTGGCCAGCCCTTATATTAGTTTATTTAATAAATATCTCAATTAATTGTTAGATGCTGGATACTTGACATTGAGAGAAGACAAAGAGTTCTCATGGCCATGCCATTTGAATGGGGGGATGAATAGAAAATCAGCCACATAATCTACATATCAGATATCATGTGGTGCTAAGGGCTCTGCTAAAGACAGGTGAGCTTGTGGGTATCCAGGCATGCTGTTTGGTGTAGAGTGGTCACCTTAGCCCCAGTGACGTTGTGACCTGCAAGGGAGAGTGTTTGCAAAGGGTATCTGGGACTAAAGGAGCAGAAAGTACTGTGTGGAGCCTCTACTCATGCCACCCATCCCTGAATTTTTTTTTTTTGCTTTGTGTTTTATGCTTTTGTAAGAGCCTCTTTCTTCCCATGTAGAAATAGCTAAATAGCTTCACAAAAATAGTGGTTTCTGTGGATATTCAGTAGATTTTGCATATGCCATGTGGAGCGTGTCACCTGGCCAGTCCCAGTGGGCCACATTTTCATGAGGTACATGGAACACCAGCCTCTCACAACTGCTTTTGCTTTTTTTTAAAAATAAGAACAAATGCCCTTTGGGTTTATAATAAGCTATGGGTAGAATTTTTCAGTTACAGCATTTCTAGTTGAAAATATGGAATAAATTCTATGCAACTAAAATTTTTTATAGATCTACATCTCTATAAATAGTTGAAGTTTGTTTTTCAAAAAGTTAGGGAAAGAGGGAGGAGGTAGAATTTTTGTGAGGAAGTCTCCTTCTTCAGAGTGCTGCAGTTATGGTGTAAAATGAAAGCAAATAAAGATGACAACTGGCCTGGGCACTAATTTTGGATTCAGTTGCTTTTGTTTTAATTTCTGCCAAAAAATAAGCATTAAGGAATATGGAAACTTGATTAAGTTAACTTAATTAAGAGAGATTTCTAGATGAGCTTATTAGACTTCTTTTGTAGAATGCTTCATTTCTGGTCCATTTGATGTTGAACCTTCTCCCTTTGATGTTGAAATAATCAGATTAAAATCAACATATTGCATGAGAAGCTTGTGGACATAAGGAAGAGCCATTGAATTCAAGGATTCTAAAATGGTTTTGTTTCTGGTTTTGCCTTTTAAAAGTATTAAGAAGAGCAGTTTTGCTTGCAAATAAAGCTAGTGGCCAGATTTCTAGATTCTTCTGGCCAGTGGCAGAGCAGCTGGCAGTCATCAGACTAAAGGCCTGAGTCACACATTTGAAATGTGGTTTTTTATTTCTCCTTTCTTAGATTTTCACATCAGATGCTGACATTCAGAACCTATCTGGCAGTATACCCAGAAAGCCCAGAGATTCATAAGTATTCCTTTAAGACCCCAGGGAACCCTTCTTGGCTCCGGTCTGTTCCTTGTTTATGGATACAAGTGCTGGATTTCATGAGCAGCAGGTAGTCTAAAGTCACATAGACCAAAGTGCAATCTGGATCTGAAAACTGGGGACAGGGTCTATTTTGGGTATGCTCCTCATCTGTTCAATACTGGGAAAACCAGTATCCCAGGCACTACGTAACAAGGGGCACAGAGAAGACACATGCAAACCAGTTAGCACTATGCCTGGTGTCTCTTACTCTTCTCTCATTGCTGGAACAAATACCTGACATCCAAAATGAAGGAAAGAAAGTTTTATTTAGCTCACAGTTACTGGAGGTTTCAGTCCATGCTCAGCTGGCTCCGAGGCAGAGAGGCACATGGCAGAGGGCCGCAGTTCGTGGCAGCAGCAAAGAGCAAGAGCAAAAGGGAGAAGTAGCAGAAACAATGGCTGCAGAGATCAAGTCCGCCCTGACAGACTTAAGCTGCATTTCATGCTATCTCTCCCAGGCTGGTGTATTACTCACACCCATAATCCCAGTAGATCATGAGTTAATCATGGACTCTAGAATTCCGCTGCATGTCTGCATGAGGCTTTGAGGGAACAACTAGACACAAATTGTAACACCTGGCATGTGACACGCTGCCCCTATCTGTTGGCCCTTTTGCAAATCAGTTGTGACAGAAATTCTGATTCGTGTTTCCTGATCTTTTGGGGGAGCCATCTCCACAGCTGGGAGCAAGCCACTGGACTGGATATAAAAAAATATTACAGTGAACTAACACACGTTTTAAAATGGTTGAGACATGTTGCCAACTTTTAAAAATCCAGCTTTTACAGAAAGTCTGGGTTTCTGCCTTCATGTGGAAGTGGAGACTGCTTGGCAACACTGTAACTCCCTGTTTCCCAGAGGGCCACTGGTCAGCAGTGGCTGAGAAGAGCTGAGCTGTCTTCTCTCCTCCGTGTCCCTGACTGCTGCTTCAGGGCATCTAAAGTGCTGACACTGCAGTTTTGACACTGGTTTGAACACAGTGAGTCAAGGATTATATTCTCTGTGTGTGACCTTGGGAATATGAGAGGTCACCTATAGGCCTTGAGGTTTGTTGGGCTTAGGGCAAGTAGTTCCTAATATACCTCAAGCCAAGAAGAGGTACCACTTCAAGGGAGGCTATCGCTTTGATTAAGAGTGAAGCATTGGCTGCAACTAATCTGAAATAGCCTTTGGGGAGGGAGTTTGGACAACTGAGTCAGGTGGGAAGATCAGTTTCTATTTCCAACTGTACAATAGGGTAATAGATACATGCTCAAGTCTCCCGCAAGTGCAACACAGACAAACAAGATGAGTGTAGAAAACAAAAGCAACAGCATCAGTCCACTGGGCCATGGGATTGTTGATAAGAAAGGCAAGAAGCAAGGACCAGGCTCATTCACCCCAGGACAAATGAGAGAGTTCAGTACTAGATATTTTTGGAGGTATCAGCAACACTCTGAATCAATTTAAGGTAATTAAAAATCACAGTTCAATAATATTTTTTTCTGATTCCTTGTCAAAGCTTTATGCCTCATTTGATCTTTTTCTTTCTCTCTCTCTCTGTCTCTCTTTTTTTTTTTTTTTTTTTTTTTTTTTTTTTTTTTTTTTTTTTTTTTTTTTTTTTTTTTTTTTTGCAGAATGGGCAATTGAACTCAGGCCCTTACACTTGCCAGGGAAGCACTTATTTCACTGAGCGATCTCCCCAGCTCCCTGATCTTTTTCATACCTTACTTGGGGGCTAGGGAGAGAGCTTAGTAGAATAAGTGCTTCCCTGGCAAGTATAAGGGCCTGAGTTCAATCCCTGATTCCACCAAAAAAAAAAAGAGAGAAAAAAAAAATACCTCACTAAATTTGTCAAAACAAAGTAACGTAAAAGTTACTAATTGATGAGCTGGTCCAGGCAATGAATCAGTAATATCTTTTTTTATAAAACCCAAGTTTTGGTTATATATTTTGACATATGTAGGAAATAAATATAAGCCATTTTCTTGACTTTTTTTCTCCCTAACAAATAAATATAAGACTTCTGGTTTAAATTTAAATTTTCTTGAGAAAAAAAACAAGAATGACTTTTGATATATATCATTCTCACCACAATTTAAGAGTCTACATTCAGCTATGAATGACATTTACAATTTTATAGGCTGTTTGGTTCTTATATTTGACCCAGATTTATTTTAAGCAGGTACATCAGGACCTCTTATAGGATCACTGTAATGGTTACTTAGATTTTTTTGAAATTCTCAAGGCATTAAGTTTTGCCTTGGTTTTAATAAAAAGTTGCATATGTTGTCAGTGATATGGAAGCTATTTGTGTTTAATCCTGGTTCTCAGCTAATATCCATTCCTCTGAAGGCTTTGGTAGTGAACCAACACATAATCATGGTTTTGTCATTTGGTAGTGGTCTGATATAACCACTTAATTTTTATTGCAGGGGTGTTAAGTCATAAAAAATGTCGGCACTGTGTTCAGTAAAAGAACCAGACCTCTCTAGACATCTTTGTGGTCATTGCTCCAGCATGCCAAACTTAACTTCAGGCAGATAGAAAATTCAGTTCCATAGGACCACTGCAGGAAAGCCAAAATATGATCTACATGAAGAAAATAGAATCTATGTTCTGTGGCTTTGTATAAAGGTTCTGTAGTGGTTGTCAGAACTTGTAAGAAATATAATGAAATGAGTAAGAGGTAAAATCATACTAATAGTGATGAAGATGGTGACAGCTAATATTTATAGGGTTTGTTTTTATCAGAAATTGTTCTGAGGGTTTCCTGCATATTGGTGTAGTTAATTATCACAGCAGTCCCATGAGGAAGGTACTGTAATACTCCCGTATGTACAGATGAGTAATTTGAGGTCCAGAAAACTAAATGACTTGCGAAATTTATGGCAATTAGTGAAGTAAGAGGACTTAGACTCTACTCAACCTATCACATCGGTGGTCTTCAATCCTATTTTTCCTTTTAAGAGTAGCTGGAGAAAACAACCACACAGACAACTGAACATTCTTGAGGTGGCTCAGCACTTTTCTCACTGTCAGGAGGTTAATTGAAACCTGTTCTTGTAGTGTATCCAATGTTAAGTTGTATGAAACTCTTCATAAATTATATCACACTTTCCTGTTGTTTTGAAGAACATATAGTGGGTGTAAGTTAAACATCCTCACATCACCATGAACTTGCCAGAAGGACAGGGACTGCTCTGCTCTCCCACAGGGGAGATCCTGGGTCAGAGTCTTCTTTCTCTTCATGTAGAACCTAAAACTGTACTTTGAATTTCACAAATATACTGTTTGAAGTTTCTTACTTTTCCAGTCTTCTCCCTGTCCAAAGTTTGTTTGCTACTAGTGCACACCTTCCTGTTCCTTTCATCTTTCCTCCTTAACTTTAGGAATCCGTGGTTTCTCATCTGTGGATTCATCTACCCACTGATCAAAAATGTTAGGCTCCTGCTGATGTGTGTTAGTTGCATGGGTCTATAATAGTTACTACTTATATCTGTATAAAGATGTATAGCCTCTGTTACTATTCAGCATTCCCTACACAACACAGTGTAGCAATAATTTACATAGGATTTGCATTGTATTAGTTATTATAAGTAGTCTGCAGATGAATTAAAGGACACTATAGAATATATGTAAATCAAATGCAAATACTATCTTTCTATAAGGGACTTGAGGCCCCACTGATTTGGGGCTCCTGCAACCAATCATTGTGGATACCAAAAGATGACTGACTTCTAATATTGAACCTGTTATAAAACAGGAGAGCAGGTAACATGGCTTGCTAAAACAGTGACAAGATCACCAACAGAGCTTGGGTTCCCTAAGGAAAGACAAAGCCAGGCTTTATGTATTGATCTCTTGCTTTTTCTTTTTTGCTCCTCCTTTCCCTTTCCCTCTTCAGTGTTTTGTTTGTTATTTGAGAAAATTAATCATTCAGTCAAGATGATGTGGTTGAACTGGGTGCATTAGTATGCTCCTTTTCCCCCAGCATGGGAAGGCTGAAGCAGGAGGACCACAAGTTGGAGCCAAGCCTGGGCTGGGCCACTTAGTTAGACCCTTTCTCAAGAAGGAAAAAAGGTATAACTAAACACAGATATTTTGAAAAAGATATTTTCTGTACTGGCCAATAATGTTGAACATTTTGTTCAGGTATTTATTGATCATTTGTATTTTTTTAAGTATCTGTTTCTGACAGATGTTCCTTTCTTTTGATTGAGTTTTTAAGAACAGTTCCAGTGTCCAGTTCCTTGTCAACCTCTTGAGAACACATTCCCACCTGAGTGTCTCTGTATCTCTCTTTCACACATCCCCACTGCCAAGGCGATGTGCTTTTCAGATACTAGAAAGTTTCATGTGCTGGCTTGAGTTGCAATGGATTACTCAGGCTCTGCTGAGGTGCAGTGGGGTGAAGGGGAACAAGTGTCAGTGTGTCTGCAGGTGAGCAAGGGTTTGCCTGCAGCAAGCCTCAGACCACCTATCTGCCTTCCTGGCTCCGCCGGCCCTTGGCGCTGGGTTCCTGGAGCATGTGGACTTCAGCAAGAGCCAAAACAGTGGCAGTGAACAGTCCACAGGCATTGTCTCCCGGACACTGAACAAGAAGGGAACCTTAATTTCTGGGGCTTCTCAAATGAGACTCAGCTTGGATACAAAGGCAAGGCAAAAGATGGGGTAATCAGGAGGAGAGGGAGAGGAAAAGAGGTAAGATGTGCACGTGTATGAACTCCACCCAAGGAATGGAAAGGATCGTTATGAGCAGCAAACATGAACTAATAAAAAATAAAAATTGAGAGAAATTAAAAACAAGAAATAAAGAAAAGCAGTGTGTATAAAACATTTAATTTTTGTGCATGTGGGAGCCCATTCTGCATCCTTTCTCCCCACTCCAAGCTTCCAGTATGCAACCAAGAAGGCTTGCTGGATACCTGTGAGCACACGCTCATGTGTCCAAGTTCCCCTGGTGCACACTGGGTGAGCAGCAGTGACTTCTCTTGCCCCTCCAGTTAGCTATCTTTTAAGTGTTTTCCAAAATCCCTACTCACTCTCTCTTGTTCTTTCTTTTCCCTCAAGAAAACAGATTTTTAGGACTAAACGTGTCCATTTTTCTTAAGCCTTATTCCATTCCCGTCCATTCCAAAGGGCGTTGTTCACGGCACTCTGCCCAGTTCCGTCCGTGCCGAGCACCCACTCCTCATTCCAGCTGGCGCTGCTTCACCAGCCGCACAGCTTCTTTCCTTGGTTTCCTCCCCGCCACCCTTGCTGTCCGGTCCTGCTATGCCAAAAGCATCAAGACTGCAGTCAGAAATAGAGCAGACAAAATGGAGTTCATGTTTAAAGTAGCAGATTTTGAAATGCTCCACATGACCTCAGGATCATGTATAATATGATCTGATTCCTGTATCATTTTGCATATTCTTTGTAGTCTCTCCTGAGAGAGACTCTGCTCTTCCCAGGAATAAACTGGGCTGGATTGTCTTTAATAGATCACGTTTTGCATCTGGTGGTTCATTTGATCCCTGAAGATTGTGTTTGCCTCTTCTCCCCACTGGCCATTCGTGACTGCCCGGAAAGGCCTCTCTCTCCTGTGCTACCTTCAGATTCCATAGGAGCCTTTTCCTGGTCTGTGCAAGGGAAGCTGAGTAGTTTAACTTTCTCGGCATTTTGCAGAAGCCAGACAGAGCCTTTGAAGAATTAAATGGCAGGTTTTGTTAAAATTAGCTGTTCCAAAGGCCAGCTGCTCAGGTGGGTCTAAGGCAGAAGAACCCAGGGAAGCGGCCCCAGTCATGAGGAACGGCCTTGCTTCTGCCTTCTTAGTCTGCTGTGAGCAGCCCTTGATCACAGAGTCAGCTGCCCTTTAACCTTGACCTTTACAGATGTGATTTGTCCAGGCTTCTGTGTGGACAGAAGCAACGGGCTTCCGCAGTGCCGCTGAGGAGACCTGGTAGGGAGCACCCCCATCATGGAAGAAGTGTTCTTTGTTGTGCTTATTTTTTGCCCAAGCTGAGTAAGTTGGAATTTATTTTCGTCATTTAGTTTTGAGGTCAAGTAGTCTTCCTGGGTGGTCCGGGACATGACAGGAAAGTAATGATTTAGTGTTCCTCCTGTCCTTGCAACAGTGCTGCCCCCATTACCTAGAGCTCTGGCAAATGCGTCTTTCTTCTCTGAGGAGTGGACACATTGTTTTCCTAACCAGTTATAGCACTTTGGAACAGAAAAACACAACCAGTTTCCCTGAAGCAGCTTCATTCCTAGACCTGAGAACTGTAAGACCAGATCAGAATATGAGTTTATTTTTCCCTGTGGCCTAGATTTAGGAATTCAAAGTGGCCAGGCTGACGTGCAGAGGCAAGTACAAATGGAATTTTTGATCTTTCATACTGTGTCATAAGAAAATTTGGAAACCCAGGATTTCCCACCATAATGTCTGCTGAACTCTAGAACCTCAGCATTTTAGCTGCCCTGCGCTCTGAAAGCAAATAGCTATTTCTCATGGGTGCTCTACATTCACTTCAGGTGAACCAGCATAAAGTATGACAGCTAAGGGCTGGCCAAATAGCTCAGCAGATTCAAGCACCTGCTTAGGCAGACATAGGGGCTAGGGTTCAATTCCCAGGCCTGCCATGCCAGCCCCATCCTGGGGCACACTGAGATGGCGACTGAGACTGGACATGATGATGCGTGCCTATAATCCCAGCAGTTGAGAGGCTGAAAACAGGAAAATCACTAGGAGTCTGATCTATGTAGACCATGAACACTGTAGACCCTGCCCCAAATACAGAAAAATAAAAAGTATGACACATAGTCTTAAAAATTCTTAGCTGGTTTCTGCAGGCTGGGGGGACAGGGCTGAGGAAGTACGTAGCAGAAGAATTTGCCTTCTGTAATGTATAGTTCAGGGTCTCACTACACAGCTTGATCTTCTAGTGATCCTCCTGGTTTCAGCCTCCCCAGCCCTGGGGTTACAGGCATGCACACCATGCCTGGTCTCAGTGGCCGGCTCAGCCCACCTGGGGCAAGGCCAGTTCGGCTATGGGACCGAACCCCATGTGGCATTGAACCTCAGTCCCTGTGCTTGCCTGAGCAGGCACTTAGTCCACTGAGCTGTCTCGCCCACCCTTGCTTATTTGCTTTTTGAGTACTTCCCCATGAATGCCCAGCACTGTGGGAACCGTGTCCAAGCATCACTTCTTTTTTTCTCACTACAGGGCTTTGGGGTGGATGATAGCTCCACTTCACGGAAGATAAAAACAGGCTTACAGAGTTTACGGGGCGCATGGGCACGTAGTTCTCAATTCAGCTTGGATCAGTATTGTTTTAAGACCACAAATTTGGTTTTTATAGAAACACTATGTAGCTGGCTTTTGGCTATTCTTGCCCCCAGCAAAGGTGTTAAGGAAAAATGTCAGGAGAGATGTGAGGGAATCAGTGTTCTGCAGTGGTGCTGATCTGGCTTAGGAAACCAAAGTTTGCTGCCTGTGGCAAAAGTAAAAGGAAGGCAATGTTGGACTCCCTAGTTCTTTATCTGTGAAGTGGGTGTAGGGGAATTTCATGGGCTGGACAGATACTAAGGTGCATTGATTTAATAACTATCTTTTAGGAGCATGACTGTGGATGGTAGGAGATATTTAATGGTAAACAGTCACTGCACTCATCTATGAAATGCTTATTTGTGCTGGGGACCAGATTAAGTGCTTTGTGTATATTATCACATTTCATTTTAAGCATAGAGGAACATGCCCCTCCCTCTGCAGAAGATGAGGAGCCCAGAGAGGCTCTATGACCTGCTGAGGTCGCACACAGGTGGTGGCAGAGCTCCAGTCAGTATGCAGCAGTCCCTCCCGAAAGCCTGTGTTTTCGCCATGACAACACAATGTCTGTGCTGTGCTGCCCATGGTCCCCGCTCTAGAGAAGCTCACGCAGTCTCGTGGGGAAAGGTCAGAAGTGGTGCAAACAGAAAGCCAGTGATGCTATGCCAAATAAGCACTGTGAGGGAAAGGAGCAGACGAGAGAGGGGGCTGAGAATGGAGCGAGCCGGGAGGGCGTCCCTGAGGGTGTGGCGCCTGGCAAGGGAAGTTCTGCTAAGTGGGGGACAGCCTGCTTTACAGGGGACCCTGGGAGCTCTGCTGAGGCAGGAAAAGCTGGGTAGCGGGCCTGCTGTAGAGTAGCAGACATGGCTGCTGCTAAAGGATCCCTCAAGCTTATACATCAGTTACAGTCAGCAGAAAAGTCTCCAGCTGCCACTGCGGATTGAATGTTTTCTCTATTTTATGACATATGTTCAAATTTATAAACATGAAAGGGAGTCAGACTTCTCAAGAGGGCCTGAAACTGGCTCCTTCTCACCACTCCTCTGCCCTTAGCCAAACATGGGATTACAGATGTGGAAATATGCTATGTATAAATTTAATAAATGCTAATTGATTTTGTTCTCCTTCTAACAGCAAGATCATGTAGGTTTTCCTGAAAACCTTTCTCTGCTAGTCTTTATCTCTACATTTTGTCTTGTCCATAGGAGGATTTTTTTATTATTAAAAATAATCTTTCTCATGTTATTGAAATAATAGCTTCTCTGTGGTATGTTTCACCTCCTGGGATGCATTGGCTATCTTCCCAAAATATGAGCTAGGATTATATTCGCTTTTCATTTGCATGCTTTGTTAACAGTCACTACCATTCGCAGTTCCTTTATACATGGAAATTAATTAAACTGGAACTTGCCAGTGAAAACATACCCTTTTAAATATAGATTTCTGCTCTGTGGCCCTGTCTAGGAAAAAAAAAATCCCTTTTATTAGAAATTGCTGATCTCACATCAAAGCAGCAAGAGAAGACCAAGTTCTCTTTCATTTTTAATAAAGAGGCTTTCTGATCTCACAGGCACACCTGACCATGCTGCTGGTGACGTGGGCAGTCTGCAACAAGTGGCTCCCAGGGCAAAAGCCTGCTGCCAAAGGTCACTGCTTCTTTCCTAAATTGATTTATGTAGAGAGGCTAATTTGTTAATCATGGGGAACTTGAAATCTCCCTGTGACTGCTTGCAAACCATGGGTGGTAATTTGTGTCGCTAGAGTGTTTGAGCTTTTTAAAAGACTGATTTTTAATATCTTCAGAAGGAAGGAATTTTGTATTTCTTATACTTCTCTTAAACCAAACCTCTGTTTCTTGTTTTAGGTCTACCAGCTAGATTCTTTTTTTTTTTTTTTTTTTTTTTTTTTTTTTTTTTTTTTTTTTTTTTTTTTTTTTTTTTTTTTTTTTTTTTTTTTTTTTTTTTTTTGTCTTTTTGAGACAGGCTGAAGTTCTCTTACACATCTATAACCTAGACTGTTAAGAGAGATGACAAAGTCTTGCTAGCTTTTCTTTTGTGCAAGATTGCATATTAAAGTAAAAGTTATCTCTTTGTGTTCAAATGTTCCCCAGACACTACTGGAACACAACTGCCTGGGGAGAGGAAGGATGGAGAGCAAGGCCATGCTCTCCAGTGTGAGGAATAGCTCGGGACATCCAAAGTAGCCATTAGTGATTGTGAATTTGGTAAACTGAGTCTGAGACTTCGATTCCTCTTCCAGAGCACACAAGATCCAGCCAGGGCTCAGCAAACACATCCTCCTCATTCATTTCCTGCTGCTTCCCCCAAAGCCTTCTGCTTCCTTTCTGCCAGTTGCATCTGCTCTCTCCTAAGTGAAAGCAGCTTCCTAGGAGTACCAGCCAGCAACATCAGAGCAATGGGAGGCCTGCACATCACCCTGCTGGGCAGCTCGGAGGAGGTTACAGTGCCTGTGAGGCCCCTCCATCACCAGCTGAGGCACTAGGCTGTTCTTTTGACCTTTAACTATTTGTTCTGTTTCCATGATCAGTTTTCATTTGCTTGAACCATTATGATCTGTATTTTTTCATAACATTTCCTGTGTCCCTCAATAAAAAAAAGTGTTTTCTGCAGAGAATACTATACATTTCATTTGTTATTTGCTATTTGAATGTGTGCGTGAAGTATATTTGTATAAGTGCATGTGTCATTGTAACTATAACTGTTTTTTTTTTTTTTTTTTGTCTTTTTGAGACAGGGTCTCGCTATGCAGTTCAGGCTGGCTTTAAGCTCACTGTGTAGCTCAGGCTGGTCTCGAACTCACAACAATCCTCCTGCCTCAGCCTCCCGAGTGCTGGGATTACAAGCATGCGCCACCACGCCCGGCTTTTGTAACTATAACTGTTTAAATAAGTTTTAGTTGATGTTGAGGGGATTACTTTGTTGGTAGTGGTAGCCTATCCTGCCATCTCTAAAGAACTTTTCTTTCAAACATCCTTTCCCTTTATTGCTTTCTTCTTGTCATTTTATTAGCCAGAACATCATGCTTCCTCTTAGGCATGTAGCTTTCATTTGAATGTATCTCATTAATATCATATTGAATGCATAGTGGACAGTTATATCCTAGAATACTGTCACTTTTGAAATCTATGCAAATTTTAAAGAGTGCATCTTACAAACAGCAATGCTACTTGGAGGGCAATTATTATAGCTCCGCTTCCAAGAACTTCCTAGATGCCAGGATGAAGATCCATTGTATTATTTAATTCTAACAACAGTCTCCACAGGATGGTGTCATGGTGAGCCATTGTCACCTGCCAACAGCCAGCCCAGCCGTGTGTGCCTGACCTCCTCTGATCTCAGACACCAGGCAGCATTGAGCGTGGTTTCTCTGTGGATGGAGGAGACTGAGCAACCCTCTTGACATTCTCATTGCATGATGATAGGCAGGCTCTGCCCCCTCGGGTCACTATGGTGCTTTGGCGTCCATGCTCCAGAGTGAGTCAAAATGTCTCTTGTTTTTGTATGAGGAACTGGAACTATGAAAAGTTAGTTTTCCAACAAAATGTTATCGAAACAAGTCTACTTGTGAGAAGGATCACCTTCTGGTGCGTATCTCATGGGTATCTGTTCACTTAATGTCAGGCCGTATCAGAGGTCAGCAAATGTTTTCTAAAGGACCAAAAACAAAACCAAGTATTTCAGACTTGGTGGGATATGTTATTTCTGTGCCAGCTGCTCAGTTTAGCTGTAGTGTTCATGTCACTAGCCAGTGACAGATGAATATGAGTGGGTGTGGCTGTATTCCAATAGAAACTTTATTTATGGATGCCAAAATTTGAATTTCATAGAACTTTCACACATTACTTCACTGGAAGAGTCTCAAGCTTTGCCAAAATATCCTGTTGGCCAGATTTGGCTCCTTGGCTATAGCTTGCTAATGCTGCCCTGACCATTTGCTAACCCTGCCCTAGTACCTCAGATAGATTTAGAGGAATGCATTCAACCAACACTCTTGCACACCATCTGTGCTCTGACAAGTACCTAACATTTCTGAGTGCTTTTCATGGCATGGCAGCCCCAGCCTGGGCAGGCAGAATCTGGAGATGGAGGGACCAACCGGAGTTTCTAGGACAGACAGCGATGAGCAACAGTGTGGGAGAGGCAAAGCACAGGGGCAGCACCTTGTGAGAAACCCTTCAGTCCTGTCCTGTGTGCCCAGTCATCAGCCAACTCTGAGTCTCCGACCCTCTGCAGCTGCCTCTCTCTTCCCCCTCAGTCTTGCAGAAGACTGTGTCTTTTTGGAGAGACTCCTAAGTTTCTAGGTCATATGATGGAGTTCCTGACTCCACACTGCTGTGCTGGAGGCAATTCAGAGACCACAGAGCAGCAAGCGAACCCAGCGTCTTTTTAATCTGGCGCCATCTGCCCGCCCACCCCTCCCCAAAGCACATTTTGATCCTCTGAAGTTTGGCAAAGTTTTCAGCAGCTGATCTCAGCTCCTCAAAATTGAGAATTAACAGGGAAAGAGGGGCTGTGCGCTGGCCACAGAAGCCAAGTCTAGAAGCTCATCTCCCTGGAGGCTGAGCAGAGGGTGGGGGCTCAGGTGTACTCGTGTGCCTGCCAGGCAGGTGACAGTCCACAGTGGTCAGATGGTCCTGGGGGATAAAGTGCCCTGGCACTGCTTCCCTTGCTTGGCTTCACTTCTGCTTGCTGACACGTCTCACTTGAAATAAGCTCTGGAATCTGCCAAGACTTTTTGGTTGTATTCCTACTGGCTTTTCCTTGTTCCCTGGCTTCCAAGCCAGGTGTAACACACTCCTTCCCAGCCTCTGCTTTTGTTTTTGGTAGCACTGAGAATTGAACTCAGGGCCTTCACAGTGGTCTACATCCTCAACTTTGTTTCTTAAATCTTTTATTTTTGAGACAAGGTTTCTTGGCTGGACTCACAGTTACAGTCTTTCACAGGCCTGTGCCACTGTATTCTGGCCCCTGTTCTTAGCTGGAGAGGTCTTCCAGGACACTGTCCCAAGCACACCCATTTCCAGTTTTGCACACACACCTGCATGATAGTATTTTTGCCTGTATGTGCATTACCATTTGGGCACTGATGCCATTTGGGTCATGATCCCCAGTCATGCCTGTCTCTTAGTTTCAGGGTTCTTCCTGCAGAGATCATCTCTTCCTTATGAAAACCAGCCTGCCCTACACTCTGCCTCCACCTCCACCTCCACCTCTACCTACACCTTTGTCCCCTGCTCTGTGTGTGTGGATGTTCAAGCTGAGTTAGGATCTAGTCATCTAGCTTTCCTTTCATTTTTGCTGCCCTGACATTGTTTAAACCCAACCATTAATGGTTCAGATTCAAGATTTGGTTATAAAGATAACTTGAATTCTGTCCAAGATGTCTTTTAATTTATTTCACTATTTTTTTTAACTAGATACTGAATCTGGGGCCTTCACACTGATCTACATGCTCAGCTCTTTTTTATTTTTTGAGACAGGATCTTACTAAATTACCAAAGCTAATCTCAAACTTGTGATACTCTTGCCTCTGCCTCCTAGAGTGCTGGCATTATAGCTGTACCCTTCTTAGCACCCTAAGGATATATAGGGCACACTGGCTAAATACAGCTCGCTACTCGCTCTCACTTGCTCTCTCTCTCTCTCTCTCTCTCTCTCTCTCTCTCTCTCTCTCTCTCTCTCTCTCTCTCTCTGCTGTCTAATCTGGGTGCTGGTGCTATTTCCGAATATCCATCTAATTGTGTTCTCTATCTTAAAACCACTCTGTATGTCTGCTATGCCTCTGTGGACTGCTGAAGGTGGTATGCAGGCTGTGCAGTCCTGGGAATGCCATGCTCAGCAGAGTCTTTGTGAATAGGGCCTCCTCTACTTGTACATTCCTATATCTGTCCTGCTGTATATGGTGGCTGTGCTCTCCAGGGTCCAGCAACATCTGGCCTTAACTCCTGCCCCAGCATATCACTTACAACCTACCCCAACCATAACCTCAGTGTTTCTGACTTAATGGTTTCTTTGATCAGGCCTGAAAATCTGCACATATATCAAGTTTCCAGGTGATGTGATGCCCCTCAGTCTGGGAACACAGTTGGAGGTCAGTGGTATAGATGTTGCGTGACATAACTGGGTTGCTTTTCTGCGGCAGTTGTTTATTCACCTAGAGCTTCTAGGCTATGCCTGCCACTGCTACAAAGTTCAGTTTTGCAAAAGGTTATGGTATATCCACTATACTGGTCTTCTTATTGTCACTATTAAAATATTTGAGCACATTCTTCTTGGAAAAAAATTAAATCACTGCAGATCAGGCTGAAGTCCCTTCAGACTTCCCCTCATCTCCGTCCAAGAAGTTAGCACATCTACCAGCTTGATACCTAGCCCTTTCAGACTCCATTCTGCATTTGCAGGTAGAAAATGCCCCCTTGGCTAGTGCTTTCCCCTTCTCATAGTGTGAGTTGTATAGTCCTGAACCCTGGCTTCTGCTCCATGCTGTAGTTCATTCAGAGCTTTGGTATCCTCTTTCCACTATGGTGTTATAGATGTTGGTGAATTTTGTTGATTTTCTCTTTCTTTCTTTCTCTCCTTCCTTCTTTCCTTTTTTTTTTTTTTTTTTTTTTTTTTTTTTTTTTTTTTTGGTACTGGGATTGAACTTAAGACCTTGTGCTTGTTAGGCAGGTGCTTGTGCTACTGAGCCGTCTCCCTGGCTCATGTTGGTCTTGTCACTCTCACCTCTTTCCCACCCTGCTCTGTGCCCAGGAGGTCCATCAGCCTACTTAGTGCTCCCTGACTTTCCAGGGAATGTGGCCCAGGGGATCTCTATAGGGAATCAGCGAGAAGGAGAAAGCAAGGCCGGTTGCTCGTTCCCTGCCCTCTCCCTCAAGGAGCTCCATCATCATGTGACCTAAAGCCTTAGGAGTGCAGAAGGAAGCCCCGCAGTTCACTGGCTCCTTGTATTCTGCAAGAAGCACTTGCTTTTCCTTTTGTTTCCCACACATACTGCTAATCTTTGTAGTTCCCATTACAACCACCTTTTAAATGAACCTAATGGATCTTAAAGAGTATCATCTCTGTTTCCTTAGTAATCTCACTACAGAGATGCTATTACTTGAATGTTTATGTTCTCACAAAATTTACTAAAACTTAATCTCCATAATGATGCTTCTGAGGAAGGGGCCTTACTGGGGGTGGGTAGGTCATAAAAGTAGAGCCCTAAGGAATATGATTAGTGCCCTTAGGAAAGAGGCTCCAAACAGCTGCCTTGTGTCTTTTAGCACCCAGGATGCAGATAAAGAGACTTCTATAAACCACAAAGCAAGCCTCCTAGACACTGACTCTGCTGCTGCCTTAATTTTTTTTTCCTGAGAAGTCTAAGAAATAATACATTGTTTAAAATCCATTTATATCTGTGCACTTAGGTTGTTAACCATTCAGAAGAAAAGCTGCTTAGTACCCTGCAGCATATGCTGTTCAGTTTGCCCTAACTATCTGACTCAATTGTCTTTAGTTGTTGTTGTACATTTCCATTTGTATTTCTTCTTTTGACTTCTTATACTAGGGAGACTATATGATATTTGCACATGTGTGTCTTGTTTATTTCACTCATGAGTATATGTTCAAGTGGCATCCACTTCAGTATAAATGCTTCAAGTTTATCATTCTTAATAGCTGAGTAATACTCCATTATATAGAAATACCACATCTTTTTCAACCATTCCTCATGTGATGGACATCTTGGTTGTTTCCAAGATTTTTCTATGACAAATTATGCCGCTATAAACATAGGTATGCATATATCACTATAATAATGTTTTCAGTTCCTCTGGGAAAATTCCTAGTAGGGGGATAGCCAGCTTGAATGGG
>PVKA01032475.1:0-25256 GCA_004027165.1 Ctenomys sociabilis
AAAAAAAAAAAAAAAAAAAAAAAAAAAAAAAAAAAAAAAAAAAAATTAAAAAGGGCTGAGAATGTAGATCAGTGTGAAGGCCTTGGGTTCAATCTCTAATACCAAAACAAAGCAGTAAGTAAATGGAGATCACCAGTACCAGGATACAAGTCACTCCACACTGGCTCCAAGTTTCTCTGTCTGGCTTCACGTTTTCATTTATAATTAATAGATGGCAAGACCTACTTCACAGTTACTGTGACAATCTAATGCAACACTGGGTGAACCCTTGGTAAGTTGCAAAAAGTACTCTCAATTACTAGGTATGCTAGACCTGGGCAACACTTACCCTTTCTGCGGCTTGTATAAGGCATGTTCCAGCCGATGAGTGGAACAGCTTTCTGTCACTATGCTTGGTGTTAACAAGAGAAACACAAGTTCCTCACTTGAAAGGTGCTTCTGTAAGTTTCTGTGAAGCAGCCTCTCTCTAAATGTCATGATCTGATCTGTGTGACGACGGAACTTGTACCAACCTACCACATTCTGAAAGAATACAGAAAAAAGAGATGAGTACCTCGGTTCTATAGCTCATAATTAGCTCTCAATTAGCTGGCTTTCTTAATAACACTTGGGATCAATGTGCAAAGACTACACTTAGATACTTAGATACAAGCTTTGCCAACTAAGCAAACTGACTTACACTTAGCCCCATATAGTTTACTGGGAGAAAAGTAACTTACTCTATAGTTTCTTAGGGCATTTGCTTTCTTGCCACCTTCATTTTTAGTGAAAATTTACATGAAATAATACCAGTACAATCACTCCCCAAAAACAAATTAATTTCCTGCATTCATTTTTGGTTTGTTAATGAACTAAGCTGATCCCTATAGCTTTTACCTGAAATTTAATAGGAGTAATCTCCACCCACCCAGGACATAGGCTTCAGTGTTGATAAGATCATGTGACAGGGTCTTTATAAACTGTAATATGCTAAATATGTTGTTAGCATTACTAAGTCATTTTTAGCTAGGAAAATCTAATAAAAACTTAATTGTAAAAAATGAGTCAAAAGAGTCAGTGAATTTGTAAGTATCAACAACTAAATTTTATATTTGCACATTTAAGCTGAAGAAATTAAAATTATTTCTCTTTTAAAAATTAAGGAATCTGGGGCCGGGGAGATGGCTTGATAGAATAAGTGCTTGCCTGGCAAGCACAAGGGCCTGAGTTTAACCCCCAGTTCGGCCAAGGAAAAAAAAAGGGAATCTGGGCTGGGGAGATAGCTCAGCAGTCTAAGCACCTGCCTGGCAAATGAAACGACCTGAGTTCAACTCTCCCTAATATTGTATGTCATGCCAGACCCCAGGCACATTGTATGAGCCACTGAAACCGAGCATAGTGGTGCACACCTGTAATCCCAGCTCTAGGGAGGCTGTCACAGGAGGATCACTATGAGTCTGAATTGCATAGTGAGACCCTGTATCAAACAGATAATTAAAAAAAAAAAAAAAAAAAAAAAAAAAAAAAAAAAAAAAGGCATGTGGCCAGGGATATATAACTCAGCAGCACAGTACCTGCCTGGCAAGTGCAAGGTCCTGAGTTTAATTCCCATCGCCCCCCCAAAATTTAAGGAATATCTGCAAGTACATTTTTAAAGTAGTGATATAGGACTGTGAAAAACTCCAAGCATTTTCAACAAAATTTTGGAATGTAAAATAAATTTCGGAGGGCTGGGGAGATGGCTCAGTGGAATAAGTGCTTCCCAGGTAAGCATAAGGGTCTTGAGTTCAATCCCCAGTTCCACCAAAGGAAAAAATAAATAAGTAAATAAATAAATTTTGGAGAATAACACTTCTTTTACTAAATCTAGGATCAGATGTAAGTTTTAGGAGAAAAAAAGTTTTAGAACTTTCAGGAGAAAAGTACTCTGAAAAAAAACCTTCACTTTGGGGCTAGAAAAATCCATCTTGATTACTCATTAACTTTCCACTGAGCCTCCACCATGTTGTGGAGATCTGTCATCAAGTGCTGTGTAGGAAACTCTCCCTGCAAGGAGCTCTAGGAAAGCCCTGATTGCACAGGTTCCCACCTGTGTCCCCACTGCAGGGAGGCTGGCAGGGTACCCAGAGTCTAGGAGCTTAAGCCCTGCCTGGGTAGCACTGGAGAGCCTGTCTCAAAAAAATGGACTAAGCTGGCAAGGTTGTGGGGGGAAGGCAGCATCATTAGAAAGAGCCAAGCCAAGGATGAGATCAAGACTGCTGATGCCTGTTTTTTTTTTTTTTTTTTTTGAGAACCAGTGATTGAACTCAGGCCCTTGCACTTGCCAGAGAAGCGCTTATTCCACTGAGCCATCTCCCTAGCCCTGGTTTTGTTTTCTAAGCACACTTCTTGGACTGCTGAGATGGAGCCTTCTTTCCTGATTTGCTGACCAGCACGAAGGAAAGTATAGCTTAAAAGTTCTGTCAAGCACTGTTTTTAAGAGTTGAAAATAATGGATATAAAAGAAGTAAAAAGTTAATCCAGAGATACCTTTTTGACTTTTGAAAGTATTTTCTTCAATGCATGCTCATTGACTTCACCTGAGGAGTTATAAAAGCTGTGAAAGTCAAAATTAGAGACATTCAATGAGCTAGAAACCTGAATGGTATTATTTGTATTTTTAATCTTAGTTACTCCTGACCCAGAATACCCAAAGTCCATACCTACCTGCCTGTCACCTAAAGTCCTAAAGAGTAGAGAAAGTCCACAAATTAACAGACTTAAAGTGGCAGAAACAGGTGGTGTCTAGTGAAAAGGAGAAGTGGAGAAATCTGAAGAGCCAAGTATGTACATGGTATGTTTTTAGCCTAAAACGAAATATTAAACTATTAAATATAGGTACCAAAAATAACCTCATAAGTCAACTCATTCAGTTTACTTATCACCATTCTTTACAGTACTGAAACATGATTGAGTGCATAACTGAAGCATGTTCACAAAAGACAAATGTGTTCACCCCTGGTTCCCAAAGCTCCCTGTTGGAGGAGTCAGTGGGTGTCCTGGGTAGCTGAGTTTGGTGGTCTTTCTTCTCTAGTTGAAATGTGTACTATATCCAAAGATTCAGGGACCTGAGAGATAGTTCAGTGGCATAAGCACCTGCCTGGTAAGTGCAAGGTCCTGAGTTTGATCCCCAGTACCACAAAAAACAAACAAAAAAGATTATAACTATAAATGGCAGATATTCCAAAAATACTTCCTTACTTTTAGCGTTAGGATTAAAAATATCTATTTCAATTTTGTTTGTTTTTGGCTGAGACAGGGTCTCACTATGTAGTTCAGGTTGTCTTTGAACTCATTATGTATAGCCTAGGCTGCCTCAACCTTGCAGTGACTCCTCCTGCCTCATACTCTCCAGTGCTAGGATTACAGGTGTGCGCTACTACACATGGACTTCTTTTTCTATGATGGTGAAATGTTAGTAAAAACAGTATTTATCATAAAAGGTTTTACTGGTATTTCATGAAAGCATTTAGCTACATAAATCTGAATAGAACCCTAGTAGTATTTTTACCTTTTTAAAATTTATAGGGACTTACATTAAACATTTCTAATGGGAAAAGAGACAAAAGAAAATGACACTAGGGCCAGTGGTATAGCTCAGCGAACTAAGCACTTGCTTAAGGAAGCGCAGGGGCTAGGATTCAATCCCTGGCACCACATGCTGCGCTGGCCCTGCTTTTGGGCACTCTGACTGGAGTCCTAGCGTGGTGGAGCACGCCTGTAATACCAGCCCTGGGAGGCAGAAAACAGGAGGATCACTACATAATGAGACCCTGCACAAAAAAATAAAGTGACACTAGATATCAAAGGAAGATTCCAAGATGATAAAACAAATCCTTGACACTGCTCATATCGCAGTGTGAAAGCCAAACAACTGCACACTGCTGTCTCCCGAGCTGCTCTGAGGCTGAGCTGCATGCGAGGGAAGGCACATGTGTGAAGCACAGATTTTTGGTCAAGCTGGAGGAAAGAGGCGCACAACTCACAACTTACACAGAAATAGGTACGCTGTGCAGAGTTCTAAGTTCACATGTATTTTTTTTTTTTTTGTTTTTTTGTGGTACAGGGATAGAACTTGGAGGGTTTGATCCATGGTTCGATCCATGGTTCTGAATGCTGCACCGGTCTGCCTTTGGGTGCGGGTGCACTGACCCGCCCAATGGAGTCTGGGCATGGTGGTGCATGCCTATAATCCCAGCACTAGGGTGGCAGAAATCAGGAGGATCAATATGAGTCTGGGCTCCTAAAAAAAAACAAAAAGAAAAACTAAAGAACTTGGGACCTTATGCTTGCCAGGCAGGCACTTATGCCACTGAGCTATCTCCCCAGCCCATTATTTTCTTTGCCATAGGGTCTCATTATGTAGCCTAGCCTGGACTTGAACTCTCAGTGATCTTCTTGCCTCAGCCTCTGATGATGTGCTGAGATTACAGATTTGTATCAACACACTGGCAAGTTAATTTTTGTTTTTTATTTTAGAGAAGGGCCTACAAGGTCTCACTACTAGATTGGATTCATAGTGATCTGCCTGTTTATAGCCTCCTAAGTGCTGGGATTACAGGCGCTGCCACCATGCCCAGCCTCTGGCAAGTTAATTTTGAACTGACTTAGTTTTAAACTTTAGTGGGCTAGCTGGGCGTGGTGGTGCAGGCCTGTAATCCCAGCACTCAGGAAGCTGAGACAGGAGAGTTGTGAGTTCAAGACCAGCCTGAGCTACAAAGTGAGCTTAAGGCCAGCCTGAACTGCATAGTGAGACCCTGTCTCAAAAAGACAAAAAAAAACTTCAGTGAGCTGTCTCCCAGGTACCTCCCCTGGATTCTTATGGTACACAAAATGAGATATTCCAGTGAAAGTGTGAGAAGTAGTAACTGCTGTAGGGCTGGCAAACTTCCTTAATGGCCAAATTAAGTATTTAGAGCTTTGCTAGTCATGTATGGTTTCAAATAGGCATGATTCCTTTGTTTTTCCTTAACTAGGCTTAATTTTTAAGACAGTATCTTACTATAAAGTCTAGGCTGCTCTTGAACTTACAAGGATCCTCCTGCCTCTGCCTTCAGCCTTCCAAGTTCTGGTATTACAGGCCTGCACCACTCCTGGCCCCAAAAGTACGTTTTTAGATAGAGGACCATGAGAAAACAGTTCACTGGGATCTACTTTGCCAACATTAAAGTACAAAACTGTGTGAAAGTTTATGAGAAAACACAAAGGCTTGGTGAAACTTTTCATCCACCATGTCCCAAAACACACCTTAACCACGTGCTCACTTGGCTCTATGTATGTACTGGCAGTGTGACTGGAATTATTTTTTTAATATAAATCATAAAGCTTCCTGTGTGTGCCTTTCTATGTGTATGCTACTCCTCAGTTAAAAAGAAAATTCAGCCTATGAGAGCTAACAGTTCTTCTCCTGTATAGGGTTAAGAACACAAGCCTGCACCCTAGGAAAGTACCAGGGGGCGCTGGGGAGATAAGACAGTTCAGTGGTCTAAGCTCCTGCCTAGCAAGTGCAAGGACCCAAGTTCAATTCCTGGTACTGCATGCATGTCATGCCAGCCGTGAAACCCTGCATGGTGGTGCTCATGTGTAATCCCAGCACAGGAGGCTGACACAGGAAGATCACAAGTCTGAGTTGCATAGTGAGGCCCTATACCAAATACATAAAATTATAAAAAAAAAGTTCATGTAGAACTGGTGACTAAGGTGCCAGGTCACTTAAAAAATTCTTCCACTTTCAAAGATCACTTGTGTAACTCACTTGCTCTCACTAATATGGCTACTCACCTGAAAAGCCGGTAGCATGGAATGTATTTCTGAATGTCTGGAAAAGAAATTTTGGTTATGAGTTATTTAGTTTTAGTTAGTCATTGAGTAACCATGTGAATAACATACTGCGCATTTGTCAGACCGAGTTCTTCACCATGGATCAGTGCATTTATTTTGCACAAGACTCTTGATTGTTGCAAGGTCTCCCCATGCCAGCCACGTCCAGTCCAGAGTCTCACTGAGCACATGCTCCAGGTCCTCCACATAGGGGCTTGATACTTGCCTCACAAGAGGAGTTTAACATACTGTTTCTGTTTTGAGTACTCTCAATTTACCCAACTGATAAAATGTTGGAGCTCTGTTAAAGGGAATCTCTTTTGTTATTCCAAAGAACTGTTGCATAAAGCTCTTCTCAGTGTTAGCTGCTAATCAAAGAAAACAAAACAAAAAACCCAATGGCTTCAAAGGGAAGGTTTTTTAAATTTTATTTTTATTTATTTTTTTGGCGGAACCAGGGATTGAACTCAGGCCCTTGTGCTTGCCAGGGAAGTGCTTATTCCATTGAGCCATCTTCCTGGTCCCTTAAATTTTATTTTAAAGAGAAAAAAATAAAACATAAAAACTGATACCAGCTGGCGAGATAGCTCAGAGGTCTAAAGTGCCTGCTTAGGTAAGCTCAGGCAAAGTGCAAGGACTGTGGTTTGATTCTCTGCACCACATGCCATACCAGCCCCAACCCTAGGGCCAGTTGAGCTGGCTACATTAAAATAAATAAATATGATACAAAATTTTGAAACAAGATAGAATAATAGCATACTGCTTATTTTATTTATTTAGTATTTTACAGAAGGATCTACAGAGTGTTCTGGGTCTCACTACTAGATCCACCTGTTTACAGTCTCCCAAGAACTGGGATTACAGGGGCGCACCATCATGCCCAGTCTCAATTGCTATCTCAGTGCGCCTTAGGGGCAAGGCCAGCCTGGCAGATCTGGGGATCAAACCTCTGGTGCCTGCCCTGCTTGCAAACACTTTAATCTGCTGAGCTATTTGGCCAGCCCAATTGATTGACTTTTATTTTATTTTTTATTATTTTTTTATTGATTTATTATTATTTTTTAAATTAATTTTATTGAGAAAGAAATAGAAATGAGAGTTTCAAAACAGGTTAGTAGGACAATAATTAATACATTGCATATTGTTGTCTTCATAGTAGTTATTCATAGTACAAGATGCAGATATGATATCTTTTCTAAACACTATTAGTAGAAATCTTTTTTCTCATTGAATGCTGATACCTGTGCACTAAGCAACTGCACTGAGGATAGCAATGTGTAATACTAAGGCTATGCTTGGAATGCCTGTCATTATGGTCTCCTAAGTATGTACTGCTTCTAATGTCATATCAATTACTGCTACACTCGCTCAAGTAAATGTTTAAAAAAAAAAAAAAAGGTAAGAGACAAAAACATGTCATAGGACTGTCATGCCACAATGTTGTATATGGTTAATTTCTAAATTTCTGTGTAAAAATGTGTAATTGTTTATTTTTAAAAAATATTTTTCACATTTGATGAGGATTTAAAGTTTAGCATATCAATGACTTTTAAAAGGGAGTTTTCCTTAATATGTTTCCTGAACTTTGAAAATAAACTGTGAATCCTCAAAAAAGAAATAAAAAGGGGCCAAAAAACACACACACACACATTTCAAAATCTGGGGCTGGTATAAGCGCTTCCCCGGCAAGCACAAGGGCCTGAGTTCAATCCCCGATTTCACCAAAACAAAACAAAACAAAAGACACACATAAAATTAAAGGGGAGTTTTTATCTCCTTAGTGGCTATACTGCCACTAAAGGCCCTTTTCTTCTAGCAAATGTGTATGTTACCTTTAGATTTGCAAAATTAATCAATCTATCTATCTATCTATCTATCTATCTATCTATCTATCTATCTATCTATCTATCTATCTATCTACAAAAACACTAGTCTGCCGGGCGTGGTGGCGCATGCCTGTAATCCCAGCACTAGGGAGGCTGAGGCAGGAGGATTGTTGTGAGTTCGAGACCAGCCTGAGCTACAAAGTGAGCTTAAGGCCAGCCTGAACTGCACAGTGAGACCCTGTCTCAAAAAAGACAAAAAAAAAACAAAACAAAAAAACACTAGTCTGTAACTGGTGAAATTCACTCTTGTGTATAGACATGGAAAAGTGTAAAAATGATGAAAATACCCTAAACCAAAGCAAGCCTATAATTTGCCCATGTTGGACCTTACCCATTTGCCATCTATTTTGAAGTAATTCAGCATTTTAAAATAATCGGACCAAATAAAGTTCAGCACTGTGCCCAGCACAAGATAGTAGCTCCAGAAGTGTTCACTTAGCCAGCTGTGGTGATGCACACATGCAATCCCAGCACTCGGGAGCCTGAGGCAGGAGCACCACTGTGAGCTGAAGGTCAACCTGATCTATGTAGTGGATCCTGTCTCAAAACAACAATGAAAAGCTCTACATATGCTTACATAAAACTATGTTACGTGATCAGAAAAAGATACTTTCAAGCTCCCTTTTCTTCTTCTCTGCAGCAATAGCTGCCAATACCTTTTCTCTCCATCTCCTTGCTGCAGTCCTATCTACCTAGGTCTTACACTATTTCATACAATTGGTCATAATTTTAGTTAAAAACAAGTATGATATATTCTTTTATATTTTACTTTTTGAAAGTAGCATTTGTTCAAATCTGAATTCTTAAGAGGTTTATATTTGAACACTATTTTGAACAGTGATATTTTGTTATGAATTATCCCTTTAACTGAACCCTTTATTTTTACTGTTTACATTAGGAAAACAAGAATTTTCTCAATCTAAAAATTTAATATACAGCATGTGATTACATAAGTTTACATGTAAAGTCATTCACAGAAATGTTTGTCCTATAACGTTTGTCCCCTATCCTGAAATGTGTCCTGCAATCATGTTTTTGAGTGTTTTGTTCAAAATACATGATAGTCTTTTACAATAAAAGGATAAAGATTGTTTTGTTTCCTCCAGAAAGAAAGAAGACAGACAGACAAGGCAGATTTGTGGTTGGGCATGGTGACACGCAGCAACCAGTGCCTGTAGTCCAGCATTCAGGAGGCAGAGGCAAAAAGGGAACACGGAGAGTTGAGACAGGATCACTGAGGTCCTATGCCAAAACAGAACAAAAAAGTTAACATTTGTATTTTATGTTTTGAGACAGGTTCTCACTATGTATTGCAGGAGGGCCTTAAGTTCATGAGGTAGCTCAGGCTAGCCTTGAACTCACAGCAAATCTGCTTCAGCCTCCTGGAGTTTGAGGATCACAGGCATGGGCTACCATGCCCAGCCAAAATTTGTACACTTTTTATAATTTTAAAACAGCAATTTTTATGATTCTCAGCATTTATCAAAGACAGAAAAAGATGACTTACCAATTGTGTAAACAACTTCCACATCCTCCATCTGGGAGTCAGTAATGCTGTTTTTGGCTTCACCTTTCACTTCCCCAAGGAGAAATCCTTCCTATGGACACAGACAAGAAGCCCTCTGTGGAAGGAAGCGTGGCCACTGCCCCATGCACACAGGCCTGTACCCCTGCACACACAGGACCAACAGCTTGTAGCTTCGGAAGGGGACAGAGTGCAGCGGCAGAGGGGGCCTTAGTGGAGACAAACAGCTGCATGGTCGTAGGCCATCGAGCACAGAGGCAGATGATGGATGGAGCATCTGCCTCCATCTCAGCCCCACCCGGGCCAGTAAGGGCTGGAAACTCCACAGGAGACCAAGATAGATCTTTAGACTGAAAACTGCTAAGTGTGACTGCAAACTGTGTGAGACTGAAGACTGGAATTTGTTTTTTTGGAATTTGTTTTCTGAGCCTGCCAAGAATGTGTCTTGTTGCAGCCCTCTGGCCAGAGCATTTCTCTGCATTTCAGGAAATCCATTTTCTCCTTGAGGCACACTTGAAGAATCAGTGTGCTTAACAACAACATTTTACCCTCTTCAAAGTTAATACAGGGCCGGGGAGATACCTCAGTAGAAATAAGCACTTGCCTGGCAAGCACAAGGTCCTGAGTTCAATCCCTGGTATTGGGGGAAAAAAAGTGCTGTGTTTGCTTCAGCAGCACATACTAAAATTGAAAAGCTACAGAGAAGATTAGGATGGCCCTTGTGCAAGGATGACATGCAAATTTGTGAAGCTTCCCTATTAAAAAAAAAAAAAGTTAATACAGAAATCTACCTCCCGGGCTGGCCAAATAGCTCAGCAGATTAAAGGGCCTGCAAGCAGGCACAGAGCCTGGGGGTTTGATTCCCAGACCTGGTGCGCCAGCCTCGCCCCTGGGTCGAGCTGAGAAGGCAAGTGAGACGGGGTGTGGTGGCGTGTACCTGTTATCCCAGTTCTAGGGAGAATGAAAACAGGTGAATCAGTACAAGTCCGATCTAGTATAGTAGTGAGACCCTGAACACCCTGTAGACTCTTCCCTAAAATACAAAAAAAAAAGGAAAGAAAAGAAAAATCTACCACTCTGGCCCAAGGGCTGAGCACAGGGTTGTATCCACAGGTTACTCTGGGAACCACCCGAAACCCACAAGTTTCTTCTCAGCCTCACTGGGGCGCAAGCAAGGGCTGTCGGTTACAAAGGCACCTTCGGTTCACATCTACAGAGCTGTCCCCAGATAAACTCCATAGCCAGTTGAATTTGCCCTGTATATCTGCTCTTTGCTGGATATTAATTTGTAAGGTCATTTGAAATAGTATCCACAGTCCAGTGAGGTGGCACACACCAACTGCCTGACTGAGGCAAGAGAACTGCCTGAAATCCAGGCCAGGCTGGGCTACATAAGCAAATTCCAGGCCAGTCTGTACTACTGTAGTACATACTGAGGCCCTGTCTCAAAGAAAAAAGATATACACAAAACATACTGATTACGATGACTTTTAGGATCCGTTAAAAAAGCAATTTAGGGTAACAGAAGACATATATGTAGTGTTTTTTTGAGACAGGGTCCCGCTATGCTCCAGCCTGGCTTTGAACTCAAGCAGGACAGGTTGGCCTGACCTCGGAGCAGTTGTCTGGGCCTTGCCAGTGCGGGGCTTACGGGCGGGCGCCACCACTCCCGGCCATATATTACATAAAAACCACTGGGCACCGCTCGGTGCAGGTCCTTCCTGCGTCAAGGAGACGCGGTGCACTGGGGAGACTGCGGGTTCCCAGTCTCGGCGCCTTCACCAGCCCCTAGTCGGAAGCTGTATTTTAGACACACCGCGGTTCTCCACCTCCCCCGCGGCTGAGCACTGAGAGGAAAGCGCCAGCGCGCGCGTCAGAGCGCAGCGCCGGCCCCGCGGGGCCGACGAGAGGAGCCGGCTCGGAAGGGGCGCCCCAGGCAGGGGAGCCGCTTCCCCGCGCCGCTGCGCACGCGCGCCCGCCGGCTCGGGGCCGCGCCTCAGCACGGAGGCCCACGCAGCCACTGCGGCAGCCGGAGGGTCCAGCCGGCCGCGACCCCGGGGCAGCGGCGCCCTGGCGGGGAGGCGGTGCCGCTCACCGTGTCGGCGTCGGTGTTGAGGTGCTGGAAGGAGAGCGCGCCCAGCACGAAGCCCGACAGCACAGCCGCCGTGCGCTCGCCCGCCATGGCGCGCGGGGCGGGGCCTGCAGAGTGAGGGGCGGGGCATGGGTGGGGCCGGCCGGATACGGGGTGGAGCGCCGACGCCCTCTGCCGGCGAGGCGGCGGCAGGACAGCTGTGTGCCCGCAGCTCTGTCTGTGTGGTGCTGCCGGTGCACTTGCCCAGAGCAGGGCCTGGGGCCTGGGGTCTGGGGCCTGGGGCCTGTGCAGTGTCCACGCTGTTTTTTTCACACACGCACATGCGCACACACAGTGCTGGGGATTGAACCCAAGAGTGACAGCCCCAGCCCTCTGATATTTCAGACAAGTTCTCACTAAGTCGCCAACGTGCCCAGGCCAGGATTGAAACTTGTGAACCTCCTGCCCCAGCCTTCCAGAGTGCTGAGATTACTTGTATGGATACCCAGGGGACAAGGTCCTTTAAAACTAAAACTGTGGGTAGCCGGGCGTGGTGGCGCATGCCTGTAATCCCAGCACTGGGGAGGCTGAGGCAGGAGGATTGTTGTGAGTTCGAGACCAGCCTGAGCTACAAAGTGAGCTTAAGGCCAGCTTGAATTGCATAGTGAGACCCTGTCTCAAAAAGACAAAAAAAAAAAAAAACAAAACTAAAACTGTGGGACTGGGGATGTAGCTCAGTGGGTGAGTGCTTGCCTCGCAAGCATAAAGTAAACCAGGAATAGTGGTACATACCTGTCATCTCAACGCTCCGGAAGCTGGGACAGGATTGTTGTGAATTTAAGACCAGCCAGGGCTACCTAGTAAGTTCAAGACCAGTCTGAGCTACCTAATGTAAGGTCCAGGGTAGATGTAGTTAATCCTGCTGGTTGTGGTGGCACACATCTGTAATCCCGGCATTCAGGAGGCCGAGGCAGGAGGATGGTGGTTGCAAGTTTGAGACTAGCCTGTGCTACAAAGTAAGCTCAAGGCCAGTCTGAACTGCATAGTGAGATTCTGTCTCAAAAAAAGAAAAAAATATCTATCTAATCCTAACTAGGCAATAAAAACAAACTTTACTAGAGAAATTGACCTGGGAAATAGGTGAAGGGCAGGCCTAGTGTCTCAGTTACCTTTCTCTCATTGCTGAGACAAAATTCAGTCACCCAGAATGAAGGAAGGAAAGATTTATTTAGCTCACAGTGGAGATTTCTGTCCATACTTGGCTAGCTCGAAGGCAGAGTGGCACATGGCAGAGGGCAGCCCTTCATGGTTGCAAAAGGAACGGCAGCTGCGGCCTCTCCTTTCCTTATATTACAAGCAGGCTACCCTGGGCTGGCGTGTAGAAGTCACACATCTCCCTGCCCTCCTCTTGCTCAGGATGAGGATGTTTATGAGTTGACACAATGTATCAACCAGTATAGGTAGAAAAAACAAAAAAGATAAAGGGCACTAAATGACCTTGGGACTTGGACGAGACTGACTCAGATCTCAAATGTTCCCCCAAAGCTGCACTCGCCTCGAAGGTGACTGGATCAGGGCAAGGTGCTCAAGGAGGACCTAGCTGAGTGTGTTAGAGGGCTGGGCCTGGTAGCCCGGGAGGGTGAGTTCCGGTCCCCAGCCCCTCCTTCCCTTCCCGTTTCCTGGCTGGCATACAGTAGGTAGCTGTTCCTCTGCTAGGCATTCCACTGGGCCATTTTTTTTTTAAGCGTTTTTTTGTTATTATTGTTGTTGTTGTTTTGTTTTGTTGTTGTTTTGAGACAGGATCTTACTGTGTAGCCCGAACTGACTTCCAATTCCTAGGATCCTTCCATCTCTGCTTTGTAACCAGGGTCTGTTCTCTGAACACTATGAGCCAAATGAACATCTTTCCCTTTAAATTGTGGGTGTCTGGTGTTTTGTCCAAGTCAGGGAAGGTGGCTAACACAGAGCTGAATGATAAGCTTGATCATACTGTACCATTCGGTGGTTGATGGGCATTTATGGTGTTTCCAATGTTTTCTGACTCCCTCCCCTCCCCTCTCCTCCTCTCCCTTCCCCTCCCCTCTCTTCTTTTTTTTGAGCCAAGGCTCAATAGCTATCAAAACTGATGTATTTCAAATATAAAAGGTAAAACTTGTTATGGGTCACTCTGCATAGGAACCAGATTAGTCACATAGAAATTTGAATAGAGCCTTTTATTTACTGAGCTCGGGTCTGTCAGTCATTTGTCATGCAGGAGAAGACTGATGGGAATCTTGATGTGGGTAGCAGGGGGGTATTTATAACAGAAATCACATCCAGTTTGGTAAGCAAGTTTGTTATTTAGCACAGAACAACAGAAAACAACATTCATTTGACACAGCTGCTAAGTGTTTGTAACTAAAGATCTTTCATAGCTTAGTGAAAAGATCTTTCATAGCTTAGTGATAAGTGCATATTTTACAAGATACATCTTAAGCTGACCACATTACAGAAGACGGTTAGGGAGGGGGTTTGTCTTAGCTTGCGGCCTCCACAAGCAACAGTTACTTATTTGTTCAACAGCCTTGAGCTGAGAGGGAGAGAGTAGATAACAGGAAGCAAAGGGTTTTTAATGATTTTCCATAGTTAAGGCATAAAATTCTGTTAACCCTTTACAAACTCAAAGGTTTGTACCATTTCCTTGTATTAGTCACTTTTTTTTGTTTTTTGAAACAGGGTGTCACTAGCAGGTCAGGCTAGACTTGAGCTCACTTTGTAGCCCAGGCTGGTCTTGAACTCGATGCAATCCTCCTGCCTCAGCATCCCAAGTGCTGGGATTATAGATGTGTGCCTCCATGCTCTCCTCTTTTCTTATCTTGTAACTTATTTTTTTATTGGTACATTTTAGATATGTATAACATCACATTCATCATAGGGAGTTCATACCAGTACATGATATATCTTGCTTTTTCTTTCTTTTTCTCTCCCTTCAACCCCTCTTCTCCTTATTTGCAAAAGCTTTGTTTTAATTTTTACTTCTTTTTTTAAATCTCTTCCCTTCCTTTCTTCTTTTGCAATTCCTATTTCCCCTTCCCATTTGAACATTTTTTTCCCCATTTCACAATATCTACTATACATTTTGGTCTTTATTTACACTTTTGGTTTCTCATACCAGAGAAACTATGTAATATTTAAACATGTTGTGTCCAATTTATTTCACTTAAAAGTATGGTTTCAGGACCAGTCAACTAGCTCAGCAGATTTAAAGTGACTACATGCAGGCGCAGGGGCCGGAGGTTCAATCCCAAGGCCTGTCATGCCGGCCCCACCCCCAGGTGTGCTGAGATGACAATTGAGATTGGGTGTGGTGGCACGTGCCTGTAATCCCAGCACTTGGGAGGCTGTAAACGGGCAGATCACTACAAGTCTGATCTAGTACGTTTTTTTTTTTTTTTTTGTTTGTTTTTTTCTTGATGGAACTGGGGATTGAACTCAGGCCCTTGTGCTTGCCAGGAAAGCACTTATTCTGCTGAGCCATCTCCCCAGCCCCCTAATTTCCACAGTGGTTGTACCTGTCTATACTTCTACCAACAGTAAAGAAGGGATTCTTTGGGGCTGGGGAGATGGCTCAGTGGAATAAGCACTTCCCTGGCAAGCACAAGGGCCTGAGTTCAATCCCCGGTTCTGCAAAAAAACAAAAGAGAAAAAAAAAAAAAAAACTTTTAAGTGTCAGATATTTTGTTCTAGCAATGAGAGAAAAGCAAGCAAGATAGTCTCGCTCAACTTAAAGAAGAGAAGAATTATTTTTGGCTCGTGTTTCAGTCCACGGTTAGCCAACTCAAGCCCAAGCAGCAGTGCGGAAGGCCTGGCAGAGAAAAGCTGACCAAGTCATGGCAGCCAGGAAGCAGAGACTGGGAGAGGACCTGGGAAGTAAGTTGTGCTCATGAAGGCCACACTGCCAGTGACCCCACCTCTCATACCAAGCCCACTTCTGTGGCCAAGCCCCACCTCTCATACCAAGCCCACTGTGACATCCCCCAATCCAATCACCTTCCATACATGAGGCTTTGGGAGACATCTAGACAGAAACCATGGCAGAGGTTTGTAGGGACATTCAGCTACAGCCAGAAGTCAATGCCTGAGAGCTGTGACCTCTTGGATTTCCAGCAGAGCTGCCACAAGGCTGATAACACAGAAACAGTCATCTCATGGAGACTGAATCGATTCAAGCCATGAAACTTTTCCTTGGAGCCATGTTTCAAGCCAGGAATGCAGCAGTGATCAACCAGTTGGTTGATCAACTCCAACTTATCCCAAAACTCCATAAAACCTGGTCTTGTTGTGGGGGTACTGAGGTGCTGTGGGCTCCCTCTAGAGATGCTTTCAAAAAACCAAAAAAGAATTGCGGTGCAATGAGTGAGTAGGCATTCCTCTGAAGAAGGAGCCTGAGTTGTCCCTAGTAGGGGATAGCCTCCAGAAGCCCCAGCGTTGGTTAGGAGCTAGTGCTTCCGGCCCCACCTCTTAGGAGGATGTTGGGATGCTGCAGCAAGCAGAAGCACCTAAGTGACACCCAGGGTTTGGAGGCAAATTTGCTTAACATTGGATGGGCACCAACAAGGAATCAGTCTTTTTTTGTTGTTGTTGGAACTGGGGATTGAACTCAGGCCTTTGCATTTGCCAGGGAAGCACCTATTCCACTGAGCCATCTCCCTGGCAAGTCTTTATAAAAACGTCAGGCCTTGAAAACCCATGGAGAGAGGTCTTCATGGAGTAGCAAAGGGGGAGGTACAGATGTAGAAAATTTGCTGCCTTTGATTGGTTCTTACAATATGCATGATAGTGACCAGCTATGCATCCCCATGACCAGCCATTTCTAGGAGACCATGGTAGCAGGAACTGTAACGAGAAATGTCACCTGGGAAACTAAGAGAGCAGGGAGCAACAAATACATACAGAAAGCATAAATGAAAGCAAGGACTAGGGTAGGCAGCCAGGAAGGAATAAAAATCCTAGGGAGAGCTGGGAGATGGCTCGGTGGAATAAGTGCTTCCCTGGCAAGCGCAAGGGCCTGCGTTCAGTCCCCAGTTCTGAAAAAAAAAAAAAAAAAAAAAAATCCAAGTGAAATAATGCATGGAGAGGCCCGAGGAGACAGCTTGGTGGCATAAAACAAGGACCCAGGTTCAATCCCCGGTACTAATGCTGTGCCAGCCCTGAAACCGGGCGTGGTGGTGCAAGCCTGTAATCTCTGCACTGGGGAGGCTGAGACAGGAGGATCACCACAAGTCTGAACTATGTTATGAGACCCTTTATGGAAAGAGTTAAAAATTTTTATTTATTTATTTATTTTTTAAATTTATTTTTAATTTAAAAAAAACGACAGGGGCCAGGGAGATGGCTCAGTGGAGTCAGTGCTTCCCTGGCAAGCACAAGGGTCTGAGTTCAATCCCCAGTTCCGCAAAAACAAAAAAACAAAACAAACAAACAAACCTTTGTCCAAGCTGACCACAGCATGTCTAGTCTGTTGGACTCCATTCCTAACAGCCCTGCTTCCATCCATAAATGGGGTGCACTTAGCATCTGTCAGGGGGCTCATTTTTAAGTCTGGTTGGTTCCAGAGCAGTTCACCAATCAGTGCCAGGAATTCAGGAAGTCTAGTACAGCATGTGGCACCTGGGCAGTTGGGTCTTGGCCTAAGGTAAGCTCATCAGCTTTCTTGATCAGAAGGACAGTGGCTATTCATGCACAAAAGCAAAGGAGGAGGGCTGGAGGTATAGCTCAGTGGACTAAGCACTTGCTTAGGTAAGCGCAGGGACCAGGGTTTGATCCCTGGTTCGGCATGCCACACTGGCCCCACCTTCCGGTGCACTGAGCCGGGGTGGTGGCATGCACCTGTAATCACAGCACTAGGGAGGCAGGAATCAGGAGGATCACTATGAATGTGGTCTGCATAGTGAGACCTTGTACAAAAAAAAAAAAAAATCTAAAAAACAAAACAAAAGCAAAGGGGGAAGCAGCCTTCTAAGCATAAATGCACAGGTAGGCCACAGGTGCTCCCACTCTGAGTAAAGCATCTCTTTTTTTTAAAACTCAAGAATCATATTCTATAAAAGCCAGCAGCTCCAAGAAATTTGTGGAGTTTCTTTCCTGTAACCAGTTTCTGGCTGCAGCAGCGCTTTTGTGCCTCTCCAGCAGGAGGTTTGGGTGTCTCTGCGCTGGGAAACCAGCCAGGTCAGCTGTGAGGGCCTCTCCAGAGAGGGTCAACCAATTTTTGAACTCCTGGGAAGTTGGGTTCAGTTGACTTTCGAGCCCAGACCTGGGGTCTTTACATTAAAGGGTGGAGAAGGGTTAGATGGAAGCCAGAAGAAGGCATCCCTTAGGTCCAGGCAGCTGTACCAGCATGGTTTGGGGGTGGCAGAGGACTGAGGCAACAGATGTGGGGGACAATAGTGATCGCACTGGCAGCGTGGAGGTCTGGAACTGGCTTTATAGGCAGGAGAGTTATAGTTCAGCAATTTCACAGTCTATTATTTTTTTCCTGACAAGCAGGAGGGGACAGAGAAACAGGCTGTCTCATAGGAAAGGTGTGGGTGGTTTGGCCAAGTCTGTTGCTAGCACCTCTTGAAAGTAGTGGGGGAGGCTAGGCATGGTGGTGCATGTCTGTAATCCAGCACTTGGGAGTCTGAGGTAGGAGGATTCTTGCAAGTTAGACCAGTCTGGGCTAGAAAGTGAGCTCAGTCAAGGCCAACCTGAACTGTATAGCAAGACTGTCTCAAAATGACAAAAAAAAAGTCCTTTCTGTCAGAAAAAGGTTCTCTTCAACTATTTTGACTTGAGACCAAACAAATTTTTTTTTTTGAGACAGGGTCTCATTTAGGCTGGCCTTGAGCTCACTTTATAACCCAGGCTGGTCTCAAACTCACACTGATCCTCCTGCCTCAGCCTCCCAAGTGTTAAGATTGCAGGTGTGTGCCCTCATGCTGGACTTTAAGGAAGGTTCTGATAGGATGGACTAGATTGGGTATCAGCCTGAGGAGTGGGGGACACAAAGGACAGTGCCACCAAGCTCTTGGCCACTGTGCTCTCTCTCAGTGGCCTGCTGTCACCCTGTAGACTGTGTTTGTTTTCCTACCTTTAATAAATAAGGTGCAGGCTGGGGAGATGGCTCAGTGGAATAAGTGCTTCCCTGGTAAGCCCAAGGACCTGAGTTCAATCCCTGGTTCCACAAAAAATAAATAAATAAATAGATAAAAAATAATAAATAAAAATAAATAAATAAATAAATAAATAAATAAGGACCCGAAATGTTAAAGTAAATAAATGAAGATCGAGCTTTGTTCTATCTGTAGCTACCTACTGGGAAGGCAGCTAGACGCCCAAGTGAAGAGTCGCTGTCTTTTAGCAAAAGCTTCTTTTGAATCCCTGGCTGCCTCGGTAGAAAACCCACATCGAGTAAGTAGCAGGTTAAGGGTCCAGGAGTTTGTCCTTTATCCCTATGATAGTCTGTGTGTGTGTCAACTTGAGAGTCCTTTCTAAAACTCTTGTTCAAATTTAATTACTGGGGGGCCAGGGAGATGGCTCAGTAAAATAAGTGCTTCCTTGGCAAGCACAAGGGCCTGAGTTCAATCCCTGGTTCTGCCAAAAAGAAAACAAAACAAAACAAAAAACAACTCCCCACACAAAATGTAATTGCCATTGTGATGGTATTAAGAGATGTGACATTTGAGGGGCAATTCAATCACTGGGAAAGACCTCTCATATGCACATGACTGCTGCCAGGATGGGGGCGCAATCCTGAAATCCCAGCACTTGGGAGGCTGAGGTAGGATGATTGCCCTGAGTTGAAGTCAGCCTCGGCTTCATAGTGAATACAAGGCCAGTCTGAACTACATGAGACCCTGTTTCAAAAAACTAAACACACACACACACACACACACACACACACACACACACACACACACACACACACACACACCAACTACTGTTATCTCAGGAGTTCCTAAAGGAATGGATGGACTCAACCTGACTCCTTCCTCCATCCTGCCGTCTCCCAAGCACGATTCTCCACAGTGCTGCCCTCTGCTGTGGAGGCTGCAGACTCACTGGGTGGGGCCTTTTGATCTTGCACTCTCTTCGCTACAGAATTGTATGAAATAAGTTCTGTTTATTTATAAATCATCCAGTGTATGGATTATAGCACCGGAAGGCACACACAGGGAGAAATCTTTCTGTAGTTTACATCTTAATGCAGGAGAAAGGGACATGTGGAAGGTGAGGATGGCTTCCTGCTTTTGACAGAGCGGCTGCCCCTTTGTTGTCCTTAGCCTGCTCTTCCCTTTGCCCAGCATTCCAAAGTCTAAAGAAAAGTCGCCCCTACAGGAGTGAGATATTAAATACTAAGTAATCTTGATTTTTAAGAAAACAATTTTTCTTTACATTTACAAAACATCTAGCGACCTCAGATAACATAAGAACATGTGGATTATTTGGATAACATAAGAATGTGCGGCCTATTCTACGCCTGTGCATCCAATAACACAAAACATGAGACTGCCACAGGCTTAACTTTCAGAAAGGTATGTAATATGTCAGGGATTTCAGGAGCACAGGAGTTAGTGCCGAGGCCAAGGTCCACTGGGAGGTCCCAGCAAGTGGTGGGCTGGAACATATGTTCTAGGTGACAATGACTGTGCCACACATGGACTTCTCACCCCTGCCTTGATTCTCTTTTCCCTTCCCCAAGCCGTGCCGGCCCCGCCTTCCGGTGCGCTGAGCCGGTGAAGCAATCCAGGGGTGGTGGCGCGCGCCTGTAATCCCAGCACGTGGGAGGTAAAAAGCAGGAAGATCACTATGAATGTGGGCTGCATGCATAGTGAGGCCCTGCACCAAAAAAAATAGAAAAAAGCAAAAGTTCCCTTCCCGTTGAAGCTCTCTCATGGCCCTGAGTGCCCCCAACATGGTTGTTTAGGGGAGAATGGTTGCTCCCCTCCCCACAGCCTCAGGTTGTCAGCCTTTGATGAAACCTAGTTTCCTTTCTACCAACTCTAGTCTCCAGTGTTGGCTTTCTGTAATCCCTACCACACAGTAGGGTGAGCCAGAGAGCTTCCTTCCAAGGGCAAGAAAAGGAGACAAGAAGTAAGGAAACAGGTGTGTGATGAGGGAGACACAGTATTACAGCACTACCTGTGCAGAAGCTCGCAGAAAGAGGACACGGTCCCCTGCTTTTGGAAACTGGCAGGACCGAATGGAGGCTTGCAATGGGTGACTTCCCTCTGGCACATTTTCCTATGACAGGATGACGGACTGAAGTGCTTATCAGTGACTGTGTGAGACCCTAGAGGTTATCCTACAGAAATTCTCTTTTAACCTTTATGGTCCTTTTTCTATAATGGTACGATAAATATATGCATATTTGGTCTTTGTCCCTGGTTCCTGACACAGAGCTCCTAAAGCCTTAGGAACTAGCTCTTGTGTACCAAGGACACTCCCAGGAGAAGAGGACACTCCCAGGAGGGGGGGGGGACCCAGGAAAGGGCTCAGGGCTGAGCAGTTGGGATTTCCAGCCCCTATCGCTGCTCCACACGGGTGGGGAGGCTGGGATCAATAGGAACACTCAGAATGGCTGTAACTGAGTCTTTCATGTGTGATGAAGTTTCTGCTAGAATTCCCATGGTTTTTCCCTGAGCTCACAGTTTCCTCTCCAAGAAAACAAACAAGTAGTGAGGGATGATCTCATTCTCATTTGGAACTCTTGTCAAAGCTGTGGGCATAGAGCCGGGCGTGGTGGCGCATGCCTATAATCCCAGCACTCGGGAGGCTGAGGCAGGAGGATTGTTGTGAGTTCGAGACCAGCCTGAGCTACAAAGTGAGCTTAAGGCCGGTCTGAACTGCATAGTGAGACCTTGTCTCAAAAAGACAAAAAAAAAAAAAAAAAAAAAAAAGCTGTGGGCATATTATATCAGTAAGAGGAAAGAATTTATGGCCACTGGAATAACAAAGCTTACTGACTTACTAGTCAAATAAAACTAGAGCAAAGAAGATTAACTATTTGAGAAGAGAACTATTTTAGCAGTTTTATTAGAACTGTGTTTGTTATACCTTTGGTTGCTTCAGAGGAATGTGCTTGCTTGCTGTCAATAATATTCAGATCTACTATAATACAAACTTGAATCATTTTAAAAGAAACTATTTTTACTCTGCAATTTGCATTTTTTAGATACTGATTATTTTTTTCACATGAAAAAAGATCATTACAAGAATGAATGTAGAAAGCTGCTAGACAGGAAGGGTGCATGACTGTAGCCCCAGCACTGGGGAGGCTGAGGCAGGAGATTGCTGAGTTAAATGCTAGCCTAGACAACAGAGTGAGACCCTGTCTCAACAAATACAACAAGCCAGTAAGCAAGCAAGCAAACAAACAAGAAAGCTAAGGTTTCACTTATGGCACACCAAACTTTGAACAAATATATTTAAAAGTAAATGAGCCCAGCACCACATGCCCCACTGGTCCCACCCCAAGGCTCACTGAGCCAGCCACCTAGGCCAGGAGTGGTGGCGCACACCTGTAATTCAGGTGCTTGGGAGGCTGAAAATAAGAGGATCACTAAAAGTCTGAGCTGCATAGTGAGACCCTGTATCAAATACATAAAAATAAATCAATAAATAAATATGAGTATTGGGCTGGGGATATAGCTCAGTGTCATGTCATCTGCCTGGCAAGCACAAAGCCTTGAGTTTGAATCTGACACAAAAACGAACAAACAGAAACTTATAAGACAAAGTACATGAGTACTGGCAAGGAAAAATAAGTTATCTTTAGAGTATATCACGGATGCCATAGCTCCAAAGCGATGGCATGAGCGATGAAGGGCGCCCCACTGGCACTGCCTGTGGCACCCCTCCCAGTCAGGCACCACAGCCAAGACCCCCACTTGCAGCTGCTGAATTCTGCAGCTCTCGCCCTGCGCCACCATGGTGAGGCTGGTAGCCGGGTGCTCTCAGATGGCACTGCAGTTGGGTCTCCTACCCAGGGCCCTTCCTGTGCTTGCTCCTTCCCCACTTTTGCCACTCACCCCCTCCCTGCCAGGTGCTTCCTTGCTATGTTGCCCGCACAGCTTCTCCCTTCTGTCTTGGGGATTGAACTCAGGGCCCCACATATGCTAGGCAGGTGAACCACCACTGTGCAGTACCCCCAGCCCAAATCCCGTCTTCTTCTGCTTCTGAGCACCCAGACTGACAGAGAGGAATTGTTTTTCCATAGTTGAGAGCTGTAAGACCACATTTTTCAAATTTGTGCCAATTTTTAAAAATTTTCCAAATATCAATATAGGTGATAACTTTTATCTGCTTTAGGAAGCATTTCTTTCTAATGTTTAAAAGTATTAAAGCATTGTTTTTAAGACTATGGTATCTGGGAAGTAATATTATAAACAATTTTTCCTTTATTGAAATGGTCTTACTTAGGGGGCCAGGGAGATGGCTCAGTGGAATAAGTGCTTCCCTGGCAAGTGCAAGGGCCTGAGTTCAATCCCTGGTTCCACCAAAAAAAAAAAAAAAAAAAAAAAAAAAAAAAAAAAAAAAAAAAAAAAAAAAAAAAAAAAAAAAAAAAAAAAAAAAAAAAAAAAAAAATCCATTCACAAGATCCCTTAAAAAAAAAAAAGAAGATGAAATGGTCTTACTAGGTAGTCCAAACTGGCCTTGAGCTCACTGTGTAACTCCAATCGGCCTTGAGCTTCCATCAATCCTTCTGCCTTAGCCTCCCAAGTGCTAGGATTATAGGTCTGCCACAACACCCTGTTTTCTTACATTTTTCTGTTAAAAAGAAAAGAAAAAAGAAAAGAAAAGAAAAAAGAAAAGAAAAAAGAAAAGAAAAGAAAAAAGAAAAGAAAAGAAAAAAGAAAAACAGGGCTGGCAAGATAGCTCAGCAGACTAAGTGCCTGCTTAGTCAAAAACAAAGACTGGGGTTCGATTCCTGGCACAACAAGCCGTGTAGTCCCACCCCCAGGGCAGGCTGAGCGGGCCACTGAGTCTATGTGGTGGTGCACGTGCAGTCCAAGCTGCATAGGGAGATCCTGTACCAAATACATAAAAAAAACAAAGGGGCCGGGGAAATGGCTCAGTGGAATAATCGCTTCCCTGGCAAGTCAGGGATCTGAGTTCAATCCCCATTTTGGCCAAAATAAATAAAAATAAAAAACAAAAAAATCTAGGCTTTGCAGAGTCCATTATCCTTCCTCTTAGTCGCTTGTTGCCCACCTTGGTCAACCCCATTGTATTCTTAGATATCACTACCAACGGCGAGCCCAAAGGCCACGTCAGCAGAAAACTTTCGAATTGTTCCACGCGCCACAATGGCGCTGGTGGCAAGTCCATCTACAAGGAGAAATTCGATGACGAGAACTTCATCCTGAAGCACACAGGCCGGGCATCTCGTCGATGGCAAATGCCAGGCCAAACACAAACGGGTCCCAGTTTTCCATCTGCACTGCCAAGACTGAGTGGCTGGGCGGCAAGCACGTGGTCTTCGGGAAGGTGGAAGAGGGCGTGAACCCTGTGGAGGCCACGGAGCGCTTCGGGTCCAGGAATGGCAAGATCAGCAGGAAGACGACCATCACCAACTGTGAATAGCTCTAACGCTGTGACTTGTGTGTATCGCCACTAGACCAGACCGTTCCTCTAGCTCAGGAGAGCACCCTGCGCCCTGCCTGCTCAAAACACCCCATCATCTCTACTCTCATAGCAGTTCTTAGGGTTCCATGTTTTCTTTGCTCCCCTCCAAATGTACCTGGATTGCAGAGTTAAATTTATGGTTATGAATAAAACTAAATAACTGTAAAAACAACCTATAAAGTTAAAAGAAAAAGACCTCTGAAACAGCTATTTTAATGGCTGTCGACACAAAGATGACTTTATCTGACATTCCAAGTGCCAGTTTGATATTTCATTCCATCTTAAATACAAGGAAAATTATTTGGCTCCCTTAAGAGACTTGCTTGCGGAGAGTGCAAATCTACACGGAGACCTGCAGGGGGCACTGTGACAGTTGCTGTGAAAGAACAGGTCAGAGGCTAGAGACTGCTAGAGGATCGTGTAAAAATAGCTCCCAGGATCTAATCTCATCAAGTCTGGGAATAGACTGCTCTGAGAAATCCACTGTGATTGAGCGAAAATGACTCCCAGTGACGTAGCTAATCCTAAGTATGTCTCCTCCTTGCACATTCACAAAAAAAGGCTGGAACTCTGGGAAAGGAGTGAAAATCTCACAGAAATAGAGGTGCTGTATAGTACTTGACAGGTCCTGGCAGGATTCAAGGATTCCCATTGAAATTCTGCAGAATCCCATTTCCCATTTGTAAGAGCAAGGGCATGGGTGGTGCTGTTAGTTGAGCCAATATCAGGGGCTTCTGGAACTCGAATTCTAACAGGCCTTCTGGAGGACTCCGTGTCAGGATCCTCCCAGGCATGTTCTTAAATTCGAAGAAAGGGTTGGACATGGCATGGCAGGGTAAGGAAACAATAAGAATTTGATTCGGGCGATTGGACGCCCAGAGTGGTTGGCGGGCGTAAATCTTGCCAGACGTGTCTACTGCGTGTGTGCTTCCCATAATTCTTCGCGTCATAATTGGATGCACGTAGGACTTAAACCCACACTCGCCTGAGCATCAGGAAAGAAAGGTTACTGGAGGTCATGCTGGCATGTCTGACCCCATGAGTCTTGGTTGGGATTTGGGGTTTTCTAGGGTGGGCCTAGAGACTTTATTTTTCTTATCTCTGCCCCTGGGGAGTGGGACTTAGCACAAAGTACAGAGGGTTTGCCATAAGTCGTTGTGGGGGTTCAGGGGACTGGTCCCACAACTCCAGCTCCATTGCCTGTATGAGGCCAGTGTGACTGTTTCTGGTGGAAAATCAATTTCTGTGGCTTGGGGCCGGGGAGATGGCTCAGTGGAATAAGTGCTTCCCT